>JADZMA010000828.1:0-29128 GCA_020796225.1 Arion vulgaris | reverse complement strand
TTCTTTGTTGCTTCTGTTATGATTTTTAATGTATTTAATGTACTAATATAACTTTACTCTCAATTTATGATTTTGAAACACATACTATTATATATATTGAACTGCTTTTCTAACACACATTTCTAAATGATGGAGAAAGGCGGTACCTTAATATATGTGCAGAAGTTACAGGATCTCTAAATATTTCATGTAAATTGTGAGTTCAACTCTAGACTGATTTAACAAATTTAAAGTATTCATTTTATTATTGGTACAATCCAACCATGATATCATTCTTAAATGTTATCAAACAATAAACATTTTACAATATGGATATTTTTTAAAGCTCTGTCTACGCGGTTGGGTTTAGGAAACAAGGAGAGCCACTAATTAACAAATTTGACAGTGTAGAATACTCAATCATCACTTACCACTCCATGGTGTATAACTGACACTGATGCTGGTGACTTTCCATGGATCTTCTTCTTCGACATTGACAACCAGGTCCTTTTCTTTATCAGCGTTCTTGTCTGCTAGTGTAACATTGTTTTTACCGTTTTCAGCATTGCTGTCTTTCACATAGCCTCTATTTGCCTGTAAATATTTTTTAGATTGTAATAAAAACTGATCATAATGATATGTATTGCTATTGGAATATAGATGTAGATTGAAAAGAGAAAGAAGATATTAATCAAACACATGCTCAAAAAACATAGAAGAGACAGGGAGTCAAAGGCATTGGGACATGCGCCAGGATTAGTGAGCTGGCACTGATCAAGACCATGTGCCCCACCTCCACGCGGTGACCCTGGTAATAGACTTTGGTTCCAGTCTGTCTAAGGGGCAGGGATCGAGGGAGAGCTACTGGTGTGGTAGTAGTGAAAGCGCGGCAAAGCAATACAGGTCCAAAATCTACGAACAATGCACGCATCTCCTGGCCGATGTCCGATAAAATTTGCCCAAGTTGCCGAAAAGTAAAAAACAGCATGTACGAGTCGTTTGCGAACAATTGCTAACTCCCAGGTAAATGACAGCACCAAAATTAAAGGGATAAGAGGCATCCAGAGTAGAGTCGTGGCCACATGGGGCGTAACTTGGAGCCCTGTGTCCGGATGAGATGTTGTCCGGGCAGTCTCGAGGCACGATAAAAGTCTCGGTAAGTGTCTCTGAAAACGCTGTCTGGCTGGGGACAGTCAAAGGCTAACGAAGAGTGAACCCAGTAAACGTTGGTTGAAATCGGACACACAGACGAAAGACAAGCAACTGAGTTCCAATTGGCACTGAAAGTTGTGACGTAGCTACCCATGCTAAGGCTGCATGGACCAAATTTTTTCATGAATATGTCTAATTTAGAATATCGATATGGTGCTACGCCTGTGGAGATCCGTCGAGCAGGACGAGTGCCGGGCCCAATGCCTCGAAGGAGCCCGTTTTTCCCTATGACGGTCCCCGTTCTCCAACTCGGCAAAGCAGCGAGCGAGGCCCACGGGAAAAAGCTACTGATTCAATACTGCAAAGTACTGGCCAGCGGTGATTAAACATTGTGCAATGGAATACCGAAGGTATTCAGCACAAAAGCAAGCACTCACCATAAGACTGCAGAAGATGAAATTGATGTTGGTGCATACAAGAAACTCATCTAATGCCCAACATAGATTCGAGATCAGAGGTTACCAAACCTTCAGACTTGACCGGAAGGGCATAAGGTGAGTCCTCCCCCTAGTTCGAAACGGCATACGAGCCAGCAAATAAAACAACTACAGGAAGTGCCGACGCAGCAGAGATCGTAGGCGTCCTAATTACATGTGGGGAAATGCAGCTTCTTCTGTACGACATATACTGCCCAAGTGACATCTCGCTGTCGCTCGTGGCAATGATTATCAATGCTACAGCATGCATGGTGGTTGGCGATTTCAACAGCCACTCAGAAAGATGGGCCAACCTCGAAACGAACAGCAAAGGAGTAGAAGTGGAAGACTGGGAGATAGAGAACAACCTGTTCCTCACCAATGCCCAAGACGATCCGCCAACCTTCTACTCAAGAAGGTGGCACATGACTACACCCTGACTTGGCCTTCGCAGCAAGCGACCTTTCCACAAAAACATTATCGCAGTCAAAAGCTACCGGAGATAGTGACTATAGGCCCGTCAAACTCCAAGTAGACCTAAAATTTGTACTGAGCCCAAAATGTGGTTGTCACGTGGAACTCACAAAAAGCAAATTGGAAACAGTATGGGACACTCACAGATGCCAATGTTGAACGCATCAACATGCATGAAAAGAAAAACATGCGATTTGTGGCAAGAGAACTCTCACAAGCAATCCTGAAAGCGGCACGGGAACCTTTCCCTAGAAGCGCACGGAAGGATTACAAGCCATACTGGACAGCAGAGGTTCAGAAGCTTGAAAACGACCTTGAATTGGCAAGGAGTGAGGCTGAACATGCATAATCAGTTACGACCAGTACTGCTTACAAGGCGGCAGCAGCAAAATACAAGGGAGAGGTCAAACGATCAGCACGACAGAGTAGGGTTGATAAGACCAAATCCTTTGAACCTTGATAAGGACGGCCATAGATTGGGGAAGTTAGCTTAAGGCGTGAGGACGAAAACACTAGCCGACCCCCAATAGTCCTTGAACAAAATCAAAAGATGTCCTCGGGAAGGGAAGCCACAAACATTCTAATGCAAAAATATGCAGAAGTCAGCAGAGTAAGCATAGAAAAAGAAAAGTCGATGCCACTAAGAGAAAAACTAGAGCCCTCCAAGTCGAGTCAAGAAAAGCTGATAGTCACCTAACGAATACATTCACCAGCAATGAGTTGGAAGAGGCTTAAGAGAGCTGAAGCTCAGAAAGTCGCCCGGAAAGGATGGGATCACTAATGAGATGCTTAAGAACTTGGGTTCTAGGACAAAGGCAGCTCTACTGGCCGTACTAAATATGTCCTGGAAAACAGGCATAGTATCACAAGAATGAAAGGAAGCGATCATGGTACCCATCCTAAAACCAGGTAAAAAAAAACTCACGCCAGTTACAGACCAATAAGCTCTTTAATGCACAGGCAAACTGATGGAACGCATGGGGAAGAAACGACTATCTTGGCACTTGGAAAGCAAAAGGCTTCTCATGACACAACAGGGAGGCTTTCGAAGCACGATCTCAGAAGATCAGTAACCTACATCGCCCAGGAAATCGAGGATGGTTTCCAAGAAAAGAAACAGACTGGCAGTTTTGGTAGATATAGAGAAGGCGTTTGACACAGTCTGGAAGGAAGGGCTAAGACTGAAACTCCTCATCCTCGGTATTAAGGGAAAACTATACAAATGGCTTGATAGATACCTAGAGAACAGAACAGCAAGGGTTCAAGTTCAAGTGTACACTAGCAAGAAGGCCACACTGGAGCAAGGAATCCCCCAAGGAGGAGTGCTCTCACCAACCCTTTTTCTAATCTTTGTCAATAACATAGAAACATGCCTGCCAAAGCGAGTACACTCAGCCATGTATGCCGACGACCTGCAATATGGGCGAGAGAAGAGTCAATGCCATAGAACACATCGACTACAAGCTACGTTAAATAACCTGGGAAATGTGGTAAAAAAGTGGAATATGAACGTAAATGAGTCTAAAACCACTTACACTGTGTTCTTCCAGAACAACCAGGATCAAAAAATTAAGCTTAAAATCAATGGGCAAAATCTTTAAGAAAGCAAGGCCCCCACGTACCTTGGAGGCACACTCGACCGAAAACTGACCTGGTGCCCCCATATTGAAAATGCTACGCAAAGCGAGACACAGGCTCACGATGATGCGCAAGCTCGCAGGCTTAACGTGGGGAGTAAACACTAGAGTCCTCAAAACACTCTACTCTGGAAGAGTGCGACCGGTCCTGGAGTACAGCATTGTAGCGTGGAGCAATGTATCCAACAAGCAATTCGCCAAAGTGAGCAATAGTCAGAACCGTGCAATGCGCATTATCACAGGAGCCATGAAGTCCACGCCTATCAAGGCATCACAGGCATCCAACCAATGGCAGATCGAAGGGACAGAAAAGTCTTGGTAATGGCGGAAAAACTTAAACGGCTCAATTCCCACCCTATGCACGAAAGAATGAACGTATTCGGAAGAGGCAGAATACAGAAGACCAGCTTCGCAAAAAACGCGAAAGCACTGATCGCAAACAATCCGGCCCAAACAAACTGCAAAGCCAAAGCAATCCCGGCAACCGATAAGTGCCCGCCGTGGAAAACACAAATGCCGGAACAAAGGGAATAAATCCCAGGAATATTTAAAAAGGCCAGCAAGAAAACCTTGAAAGAAGAGCGGGTACAGAAAAAAACTTAGAGACAGAGTACCCTGAAAATAAGTGGTTACACGTCTATTCTGGGCCGATCGGCTAGGAACGCAATCAGCGACGGCGGAGGAGGAATAGGGTTTAACTCTCAAATAAAGTGACGGTCACAAAAGCGATTGCCACAGGCAAATACTCAAATAACTACGAGGCAGAGGCAATAAGAACAGCGACCGAAATGATCCTAGAGAAAAAAGGTACCTCTCGCAACAAAGTCGATATTCAAAATGCTCTATCGGTTATCACGGCACTCAAAGGCGTAGGCAAAACAGAGCTGAATGAGCTCAAAGCAACCCTCGATGAACTAGCGCGTTCTCTCAAACGCACCGTTATTCCCGTGGGTACCATCACACAGCAATATAAGCGGAAATGAAGATGTCGACAAGTTAGCTAAAGAAGGCGGGCTACTACCTCAAACTGATCTCGAGGTTAGTTATGAGGAAGCCAGAACAACCATCGGCTGGCACTATAAAGACAAATGGACAAAAGATCATCCTAACCACAACAACAGCGACGGTTACTATGGTCTGTCTCGTAGTGAACACGTTGCCATACTTCGCTTCCGTACCGCCACAACAAACTCGCGCCCACATGTTCATAAATTTAAAATTGGCACAACTAGCCTGTGCCCCTGCAAAAGGCGGATAGACGGCAGAACACGTTCTGCAAGGTTGTCAGCTGATAGCAGGTATAAGAAAAGAAACCTGCCCAAAACACAGAGCTTCTGAGAAGTGTACGGAGGAACGGAGTCCCTTAAAAACAACAGTAAAATCATGAAAAAGTTGGTTCATCAGTCTAGGCTGGGATGCGCGAGAGAGATGTGCTATTTGTTACAAAGGATAAGTGAGAATGCAGACGCTGTCTCCAAAGAAAATCAAAGGATGGTGTTAAGAAGAAGTGAAATATTTACAAAGCAAATAACAGTGAAAAATCGAAATACTGTGTTCATACTAGTTAAGAAAGCAACTGAAACATACTTTTAGTCATAGATATGTGTTTTCTTGAAATTCTGGGTGATCAAAATTCTGAGTTAATGCCGTGGAGTCAAAGAGAGAGAAAGCAAGAAATGTAAACAAGGACGCTATGGCGCTCTAGGCGCCAGTCTGACAGCGTGCTTCTATACTGATCTATACTTTTAAAAATTACAACCCTCTTGTTTAAAACATAAAATAAACACAGGCAAACTAAATTGCTACAGGTGGAATGGATGTGGCATGGTGAGTGTGACTCAAATTAAAGTGCGATACAAAACCAAAACCTTAAATTATATATGCTATATTACCAGAGCCGGATTAGCTAGTAGCAGAAGTAGAAAATGCTATGGGCCCCGCGCTTCTAGGGGCCCCAGCGCCATGTGACAGATGAAATGGAAAAAATAACCAGATGTTATATCAAAAACACGCAAGCTGTCTGAATTTTTAAATGTCGTTTGTGATGGTGCTGAATCCAACGAAATCGAAGTAGAAAATACAGAATACGTGTCCTACTGTGTAGTAGATGAAAGCAGTGCTATAGAAGAATCATCATTACCAATATTACCATTAAGATCAGCAACTCTTCATGATTTAGCCACATTTTTCACAAGACAAACTGAAATCAAATGTACAAGTCCTCCCAATTTAGCCATATCATCTTCAAGCCAAAGAGAGGCAGAAAGCACAGCACATGCTTCTAATGTAGCAACATCATCTACAAGCCAAAAACACAACGAAAGTAAAATGTACCCAACGATATTGGTGAATGGCCAAACAACTTCAAACAATCCACGATTTTGTCGAAAGTCGTTCTTCACATACACACATACACCAACAAACAAACTCACGTGAAAGATTGGTTGTGTTATACAGAAACTAAAGGACAACTGTTCTGTTTGTTTGCAAAGTTATTGATTTAGGCTATACCATAGAGTGACTGGTGATTTGGAATACTCGGCAGTTAAAATCTATTACAGGGGAAGAGATCTTGAAAAGAACTCCAAATATTGTCAGCTCTTACCAAGAGGATTTGGAAGAAAGCCTAGGCGATGAACTTATGCAGTTCACTGAACTTTTTAAAACTAATGTAGCTGCTGCTATTTGCAACGAAAAGCATGAGGCTCTAGAACTGCAATTTTATAAACTTATAATGGAAAATTTATTAGAGTCGTGTTTCCCAAATGTAGAAATAGTCTTACGAATTTACTAGTTTTAATGATTACTTAACTGCAGCGAGAACGTTCTTTTTCAACATTAAAGTGTATAAAAAGTGAATTAAGGAACATGATGGGACAAGATCGTCTAAATAACCTCACCTTAATGAACATTAATTAAGTAATTTACTTAGAGAAATTGATTTGTCTAGTATTATCTCTAAATTTGCTCACATTAAATCAAGAAAAGTTTGTTTGTAAAAGTTGTGTTTTATTTTATTATCATACAAAACCTAGGGCCCCGCGCTAAAATTTGCAGGGTCCTGCGCTAGCTAATCCGGCACTGTATATTACCTATTCCATGACAATTAACATATTATTGTAACTTAATTAACTAATTTATAAGTTCATTCATGCAACATTCGTAACTTCTAAATGTTTAGTGAATTTCTACAATTAAATAACAGGATCAGTCAACATTTCATACATACACTGCGCATTGACAATATTCTATACAAAGTATAATTAATTTTAGTATTGTTATTGTGAAGAAGTACAATTAATATACTGATGGAAAATTATAGCGCATGAAATTACCTTCCTATTTTTGGTTTCCTTCGAGTATTTTCCTTCCTCGTCATAGAATGCTTTGTTGTCCATAATTTTCCTGAAAGAATGAAATAGATTTTTTTTTAATTTGCAGAAACTTGATCTTGCAGAATCATATACATAATTTTACTTTTAGTAAATCAAAATATATTTCCACTATTTACTTTTTAAATAGAAGAGCAGAATGGAAAGCCGCTGCTGGGGCAAAATTCATTAGAACAGATTAAAAATAAAAAGTCCTACAAAATATCTTCACCATCTTCAAAATTTCATCGAGGACATTCGCCGGCGCTACAGAGTTCCTGCACTGCCACTGAGATCTTCCTGTGTAAGCAAGAGATCGGAGCACACATGGTTGCTCACCGAAGTGTAATGATGATGGTCAAATCAATCAATCAATCTTTTTTAAATTTTAGTAAAGCCTACTTAGTTTAGAGATTCGTGTAACTGGAATATTAAACAGCTGGATATTAAAGTAGAAAAGTCACATACATGCATGCAATTAGAACATAAGAACACCGAAATCACTTTTTCCTCGCTATGTTTTTCCTTCAGTTCTTTAGAAATTTTAAAAGAGTTCTCTAACAAAATCTAGTATAAGTTCCTTATGTTAAGTACCAGAGCACTGTTTCATGCACTTTACAATGTACAGTTAAAACTCGGTTTTACAATGTTAAGTACCAGAGCACTGTTTCATGCACTTTACAATGTACAGTTAAAACTCGGTTTTATAATGTTAAGTACTAGAGCACTGTTTCATGCACTTTACAATGTACAGTTAAAACTCGGTTTTATAATGTTAAGTACCAGAGCACTGTTTCATGCACTTTACAATGTACAGTTAAAACTCGGTTTTATAATGTTAAGTACCAGAGCACTGTTTCATGCACTTTACAATGTACAGTTAAAACTCGGTTTTATAATGTTACGTACCAGAGCACTGTTTCATGCACTTTACAATGTACAGTTAAAACTCGGTTTTATAATGTTACGTACCAGAGCACTGTTTCATGCACTTTACAATGTACAGTTAAAACTCGGTTTTATAATGTTACGTACCAGAGCACTGTTTCATGCACTTTACAATGTACAGTTAAAACTCGGTTTTACAAACATTTTCTACAAAAATATAATAATCAAATAGTATTTCCGTTTTTTCCATTTTACTGCTTTGGTTCGTTAGGTGATTTATCTGAAAAGTGATACTCCCAGAACGGTTTTTCATGTTACTTGTCGTATTCTTGGAGTTAACGGACGACAAACAAACCAAAAAAGAAGAAATAAATCACTAAGCTGAAAATCTGTATTCAACTCGGCAGAATATCAGCTGCGGTCATTGAAGGAGCACGGGCCACACCGGTGATTTAGCTATATCTCTCACATGGTGACTGTGCAGCCACCGAAGAGGGTTCGAATCCGGATCGAGGCACGTGAAATTGTGTGTGAGGTTCCTAAGATTGTTGCCGGAGCTACGGAGTTCGTGCTTGAGCAATGCTTCGTCAGATGGCATGTCTTCTCTGCCGACAAGACGGAGCCATATGGGAAAACCCGGTGCAATGAAGTCAATCCTTTGCCTTTAGATCCTTTTGCTGACATTTATAGTTTTGACTTAGCGATCTTTAAAATCTCAAGCCTACCGAAAAAAATCTCCATACCAGCTAACCGGGGAGAAAGTTTTACAAGTTTTGTTTCTCTGATATTTATTCTCTAAATCGACATTTGCAAACACAAAGGTTTACTTTTGTCGTCCATGCTGATCCAATTATAATTGGTTATACATGCCGGTAATAATCAAAAACTTCAAGCTGTGATCGAAAGTGGTTCACAAGATTAATAAGTTTATATCAACAATAAGAATGTGTAACTGCCTCCTAGCTGGGACCCTTTTTTAAAAAATGTGACATATGTGACCTACATTTGTATCCTGGTACACCTGCTTCTCACAGGAACCCTGTTCTCTAAAACGAAACTTTATGTTTAAGAACAACACGTTTGCCATTTATTTTGCTTTATAAAATATATATATAACAAAATAACACTGCAATAAGACTACAAAATAATGAGGTAAAAGAGGAATATCAGCTCGAACTTAATAGGTTCGAGTTACTCAATGGTGAAAATGAACACAACATTGAAGACAAATGGACTAAGATAAAGGACACACTATTGGGAACAGCAAATAGTAGCGCAGGATTAAAGACGAAAGATAGAAAACCCTGGATAAGCGATGACACCTGGAAATGTATTCAAAAAAGAAGAAAGATGAAACTAGCGATATTTAATACTAATGATGCAACAGATGAAATCCAAGCTAAAGAGGAATATAGACTAAAAGACAAGGAAGTGAAAAGAGCGGCTAGAAGAGATAAAAGAGCATATGTCAATCGACTGGCCGAAGAAGGGAAAAGGCAGTTAAGACTGGAAACAGTAAAAGGCTATACAACACACTAAAACAACTTACTGGAACATTTGTTTCAAAGGGTGGCCAAATCAAGAGTAAAGATGGTAAAGTTCTAACATCAGATACCGTGCAGAAGAAAAAATGGCAGAATATTTTGAAGAAATATTAAATAGATCTGATCCACCAGTACTACTCAAGTTTGACGAAGAGGCAAGAAACAGCTCCTACCAATTAACGAAGAAATGATAAGTGTAGCTGAGGTCAAGGAGGCAATCAATTCCTTGATAAACAATAAGGCAGCGGGTGATGACAACATTACTGCAGAAATGCTCAAAGCGGCTGATGATACAACTATTAGCCAGGTGCAAGAACTATTTAATAAAGTATGGGAAGAAGAAACTGCCCCAGATCAATGGAAGAAGGGAATAATTGTTAAGATCCCCAAAAAGGTGATCTCAAAGATTGCAACAACTGGAGAGGATCACCCTATTATCAGTAATGACCAAGACTGTCTGCAAAATCATTTTTAATAGAATCAAAGGAGCAGAGGACACAACCCTGAGAGAAGAACAAGCTGGTTTTAGACCTGGGAGAAGCTGGTTAGACCAAATAATTACCCTACGACTAATTTTGGAGGAACATATTGAGAAGCAACAACCACTCATACTAAATTTCATCGATTTTTAAAAACCCTTTGATAGTCTACACAGAATCTCTCTGTGGAATATTCTGAGAAGCTATGGAATACCAGACAAAATAATAAACATTATTAAGAGCCTCTATGATGGTTCACAGTGTGCAGTTCGCACTGATGGGGGACACAGCGACTGGTTTATGGTTAAAACCCGGGAGCAAAGCAAGGCTGTATTCTTCTTCTTCTTTGCTTTCCCCGGGCCCCAGTCTGATGGACCAACTTCTATCATGAATTTTACTGTTGTTTTAGGACCCGTTCCTCCGTACAGCTTTTCGCGAAGCTCTGTGTGTTGTGGCCAGTAATCTTTTCGTATACCTGCCAAACGTTGACAGTCTTGCAGGACATGTTCTGCCGTCATGTTCAATATTGCATGGGCACAAGCTAGTTGTGCCAATTTTAAATTTATGGAACATGTGGGCTCGGGAGTTTGTTGGGCGGTACGCAGCAAAATGGTAACTTGTTCCCCCGCGAGAAAACCATAGTACCCGGGTCACTGTCTGTGTACTGCGGGTGGTCTGCCCATTTGCTTCGATAGGGGAACCGAGGGTGTTTTGACTTCCAAGCTGATCTCGAGATCAGTTCGTAGTCGCCCCCTCTTTGGCTAGCTTGTCGGCCGCCGTTTCAATGTTGCAGTGATGGTATCCACTGGATGACAGTGCGTTTGAGTGAACTCGTTAGTTCAGCGAGGACGTTTGAGCTCATTCATCTCGTTTGCCGACGCATTTGAGTGCCCTGATGACCGATAGAGCATCGGTGAATATCACGACCTTGTTGCGTATAGTGTTTTTCCAAGATCATTTCGGCAGCCTCTTTTATGCTCTGCCTCAGCTAGGTAGTTATTCGAGTGTTGCCAGTGTAATCTCTTTCTTTACCGTGACTTTCGAGATTTTAAGCACTATTCCTCCTCCGCCATCGCTTATTGCGTTATTTGCCGATCCGTCCGTGAGACGTGCGTCCACTCATTTTCAGGGTACTCTGATTCTATGTGTTTTTCTGCTGCAGTTTTTCGTCGAGGTTGTTTGATCCCTTTGCTCGATGCCTGGGATTGATTTCCTTAGTTCTGGCATTTTTGTTTTCCATGGCGGGCACTTGTCAATTGTCGGGATTTTGGCTGTGCATTTGGACAGGACTGATGGACTGTGGTCAGTGCTTTGAGATTCAAGAGTTAGATCTCTGTTTCTCCACTTTCCGGGTTCATACATTCTTTCATGCATTGGGTGAGATTTGAGCTGTTTGAGTTTTCCCAAATACTACTACTTTCCTTCGGTCAGTCATTGGTTGGGTGCCTGTGATGGTTTTCCCCTCGCCTTGATGGGCGGACTTTATGGCCCAGGATAATGTAGGGGCCCGGTTTGACGCTTCTCACTTTGCGAATTGTTGGTCGATGCATTGCCCACGCTGCCATACCGTACTCTAGGACCGGTCGCACTCTACCAGAGTAAAGTGTCTTGAGAATTCTGCTGTTTGCTCTCATGTGGAACCTGCGAGTTTACGCATCATTGTTAGCCTATGTCTCGCTTTTGCCGTAGCATTTTCGATCTGGGTGCACCAAGTCAGCTTTCTGTCGAGTGTGACTTCTAGGTACGTTGGGGTTTTATTTTCTGGAAGGTTCTGCCCATTGACTTTAAGCGTTATCTTGTAATCCTTGTTATTCTGGGAGAACACAGTTAAGTGGTCTTTGAAGGATTTATTTTCATATTCCACTTTGCTGACCACACTTCAAGGTTATTTAACGTAGCTTGCAGTCGATTTTCTGCTGTGGGCATTGACTCTTCTCTCGCCCATATTGACAAGTCGTCGGCATACATGGCAGAGTGAACTCGTTCTGGGAGGCATGTTGCAATGTCATTGACGAAGACTAGAAGAGAGTCGGTGAGAGCACCTCCTGGGGGACTCTTGCTCCAGTGTGGCCTTCATACTTTTGTACCCCTGAACCTGAACTCTTGCTGTTCTGTTCTCTAGGTATCTATCGAGCCAATTGTACATTCTTCCCTTTACGCCGAGGGTGAGCAGTTTTAGCCTTAATCCTTCTTTCCAGACTGTGTCAAATGCCTTCCATGTCTACCAAGACTGCCAGTGTCTGTTTCTTTTCTTGGAAACCGTCCTCGATTCCTGGACAATGTAGGTTACTTGATCCTCTGTGATCTGTATTCCGAAAACCGCCTTGTTGTGCCATAAGCAGCCCCTTGCTTTCCAAGTGCCAGGATAAGCGTTTGTTCACCATGCGCTCCATAAGTTTGCCCGTACAGCTTAGGAGGCTTATTGGTCTGTAACTCGCTGGGTCGAGTTTATTTTTGACTGGTTTTAGGATGGGTACCATGATTGCTTCTTTCCATTCTTGCGGTACTATGCCTGTTTTCCACGACATGTTGAGAACGGACAGTAGAGCGACCTTTGCTCTGTTTCCCAAGTTTTTAAGCATCTCATTGGTGATCCCATCTTTCCGGGCGACTTTCTGGGTTTCAGGTCCCTTAAAGCCTCTTCCAGCTCAGTACTGGTGAATGTGTCCGTTAGGTGACTATCTGCTTTTCTTGGCCTGCCTTGGAGGGCCAGGGTTTTTCTCTGGTGGCATCAACTTTTTCCTTTGCTATGCTTACTCTGCTGACTTCAGCATATTGTTGCATCAGGATGTTTGCTGCTTCCCTACCCGAAGCCATCTTCTTGTCTTGTTCGAGGACTATAGGTGGTCTGCTGGTGTTTCATCGCTCAGCGCTTTGGCCAGCTTCCACAGTTTATGGCCGTCCCTATCGAGGTTCAGGGATTCGGTTGTTTTGACCCAACTCTGTCTCGCCGCTCGTTTGACCTCTTTTCTGTATTTTGCTGCTGCCGCCTTGTAAACAGTATTTGTCTCCACTGACTGTGCCTGCACTGCCTCACTCCTTGTCTTCTCTCAAGGTCTTTCAAGCTTCTGAACCTCTGCTGTCCAGTATGGCTTGTAATCCTTTCGTGCGCCTCTGTATTCTATCTCCGCTATTGTTTGAGTGCATTGACAGGGTGATGCGAAAATGTTGCAGGGCGAAACTGGCATCGATTTGCAGAAAATAGTCAACTAGAAATTGTTAAGTAGAAACAACCAAGATATGCAAAGAAAGACAGACAACTTGTCATCTATAGCATCAAAAGTTGGACTGCAGATAAGCTATGAAAAACAAATATAATGAAGACACCTGTGGCAAAAAATGCAGTTATCACACTGGAATCTAAAATGATAAAAATAACTGAGCAGTTCAACTATTTGGGTAGCAATTTTAATTGCACAGAAATGTTAAAAAGAAATTATGATACGAATTGGCAAAGCAACATCAGCTTTAAAAGTCTAAATAAAATATGGAACTGCAAGTTATATAGTATTAAACTAAATTACGAATTTTAAATTCAAATATTGTATCAATCCTAACATATGCTAGCGACAGTTGGAAAATGACTAAAGATATGGAAAGAAGTTGAATGCTATTGGAAAATAGATGTCTGCGAAAAATAATGAATATAAAATAGAACGAATTCAGGAGAAGTGATGAAATCAGAGACATGTCTGGTCAACCACTAGTGACAACTGTTATAAGAAAGAGAAGATGGAGATATGTTGCGCCCACCTTGAGGAGAAATGATTAACGAATAATCTGGGTTGTGCGTCTGCAAACTGTGCCTCCCGTTTTGAAAATAACCGACGGGCGAGCCAGTCAGCGAACGCGGTTCCCAGTGTCGATAACCAATTGCTGCATAGTTCTAACGGCTGCGCGTGCTCCTCGCTTTCACCGAACGAGGCTCCCAGCGAATAAGGGACAAGGTAGCGTTCGTTATTAAGACTCGCTCGCTCGCCGCGCGCGGTCTTATTGGTGGTGGGTGTGTGTCCGTATATCGGAGTTTCTCGGTCGCGGTGTGATGCAGTCAGTCTGAATTTAAACGCTCGACGGTGGTCTCGTTGAGCGCCCGGCTTCGCAACGGTTGTGGGTCGCAGGTGAACATGGTGCGCTTTTTTGCTGGCGAGGCGCAAGTCTCGGCAAACTGTGGAAGCGAGCGCTTGGTCGTTTCGCTTCACTCGCATTTTCGCCGGGGACGTCGGGATCCGCTCTGCACAGAGCGCTGTCTCCTACCGAGCATTGTCGGTCCGGTCTCGTCCATGACAGCTATCTGGTTGATCCTGCCAGTAGTCATATGCTTGTCTCAAAGATTAAGCCATGCATGTCTAAGTTCACACTGTCTCACGGTGAAACCGCGAATGGCTCATTAAATCAGTCGAGGTTCAATAAAAGGCTCATGAGGTCATGGTGGTAACATGAGCCAGGGTTAGCGAGGGGGCGCGCAAACCAAGACCCTGCCCCTAACCTCCACGCGGTGACCCTGGAAACAGACTCTGGTACTGGTCTGGCTAAGAGGGCAGGGATCGGGGAGAGGAAACTACTGGTAGTGGTAGCAGTGCAATTACGGAAATACGATAAAGATACATACAAATAAAATGCACAATTCTCCTGACCGATGTCCAACAAGATATTGCCCAAGTCCCTGAACGCAAAGAAACAGCAACGAAACGTCTCAGACATGGATGAGAGGTTCATCCAGTGACCAAACGTATGCCCACGTAGGGCGAAGCTCGAAGCCCTGAGGAGGGGGCAAACATTGCTAGCCCGTCGGCAAGAATAAATAAGACAGGACCGTAACGAATGAAAGTCTAAACTCGTGTTGGTGCGAGAGAAGATTGCAGCTGACCCCGCATTGGTAGCCTGGTGCAGATACATGTACTGGGCAAGGTTTGCTGAGCGCAAAAGAACAAGTTGCGTTTAGTGCATAACGAAACTACCTGCCCTGGGAAAACCTGCAAGGTACTGGCAGATTAAAATTAACATCCCCAGAAGAACTGAGGCTGGTAATGCCTAACGGAACTGCCAGCCTTGGGGCAACTGGGCAAGGTTCGATTGCAGTCGTAACTAACATCCCCGGAATAACTGGGCCGGGTGATGGCGGCGAGCGCAAAATCCTCAGTTACGCTTATAGTGCCCACTGAAACGACCCCCTACATTGTTTGTACTCGGCCCCATGCCAGTGCTTTCGAGGTAATTGCAAATTGCCACGTACCGATACGCGTCTAGAAAAGGCTGAGAATGTTCCTTCCCCAGATCAAACTCAAAATGTACGGTAAAGCAAGGCCGACAATGTACGGATCAAACAGGAAGCCCGGGTCCTGAACATTGGCGAAGGCCGATACTTTACACGGTGTTTTATACGAGCAAGACGCCGTCCGAGGACAAGCTGACAAGCCTGAGAAATTTTTCCCAGTCAGAACGGGTAAAGCAGCGTAACTCACTGTTTTGGGCTAGATCACAAAGCCCAAATATACGGCAAAGTTGATCGAAAAGGCGTAGATCCGAAAGGATCGTACCTAGGAAAGCTCACCCTAGTAAATCAAAAGCTGGCTGAAAACGGACGGGGGGGCCTAGTCACCATGGGCGCACAATCGTCCTGACGTAGATCACCTGTTTGCCAGTGGACCAATTATACATCACAATAAGAATGATCAAATTGGCCGTGAAGAATGTTAGCAGAAGAAGAAGAAGAAGATTAACGAATATCGGGGCTGTGCGTCTGCAAACTGTGCCTTTTCGTTTTGAAAGTAATCGGACTGTCGAGGCAGTCAGCGAACGCGGTTCCCAGTGTCGATAACCAATTGCGTGCATAGTTCTAACGGTTGCGCGTGCCTTTTCGCTTCTTCACGCGAACGTGGCTCCCAGCGAATAAGGACAAAGTAACGTCTCGCTATAAAGACTCGCTCGTCCGCGCGGTCTTATTGGTGGTGTGTGTCTGTATATCGGAGTTTCTAGGACGCGAGTGATACAGTCAGTCTAATTTTAAACACTGACGGTGGTCTCGTTAGCGCCCGGCTCGCAACGAGCTTGTGGGTCCGCAGGTAGAAACATGGTGTTGTTCTTTGCTTGGCGAGGCGCAAGTCTTGCCGACAAATGGTGGGAAGCGAGCCCCTTCGGTCGTTTCGCTTCACTTTGCATTTTCGCCGGGGACGTCAGGATCCGCTCTGCACAGAGCGCTGTCTCCTACCCCGAGCATTGTCGGTCCAGTCTCGTCCATGACAGCTATCTGGTTGATCCTGCCAGTAGACTCTGGAAACAGACTCTAGTTCCGGTCTGGCTAAGAGGGGCAGGGATCGGAGAACTACTGGTAGTGGTAGCAGTGCAAGTACGGAAATGCAAACAGATCCATACTAACAAAATGCACAAATCTCCTGGACTGATGTCCAGCAAGATATTGCCCAAGTTCCCGAACGTAAAGAAACAGCAACGAAACGTCTCTGACATGGATGAGAGGTACATCCAGTGACCAAACGTGTGCCCACGTAGGGCGAAGCTCGAAGCCCTGAGGAGGAGGCAAACATTGCCAGCCCGTCGGCAAGAATAAATAAGAGGACCGTAACGAATAAAAGTCTACCCTCGTGTTGGTACGAGAGAAGATTGCAGCTGACTCCGCATCGGTGGCCTAGTGCAGATACATGTACTGGGCAAGGTTTGCCGAGCGCAAAAGAACAAGTTGCATTTTAGTGCATAACGAAACTACCCTCCCCGGGAAAACCGTGCAAGGTACTGTGGGTACAAAATTAACATCCCCGGAAGAACTGAGGTTGGTGATACCTAACGGAACGGCCAGCCTTGGGCAACCGGGCAAGGTTCGATTGCAGTCGTAACTAACATCCCCGGAATAACTGGAGCGGGTGATGGTGGCGAGCGCAAAATCCTCAGCGTTGCGTGGATAGCGCCGACCGAAACGACCTTCTACATTGTTTGTATTCGGCCCCATGCCGGTGCCTTTCGAGGTTAATTGCAAATTGCCACGCACTCAACGCCAGATAGAAAAACTGAGAATGTTCTTCTCCAGATCAAACTAAAAATGTACGGTAAAGCAAGGCCGACAATGTACGGATCAGACAGGAAGTCCGGGTGCGAACATTGGAGAAGGCCGAAACTTTACACGGTGTTTTATACGAGTAAGACGCCGTCCGAGGACAAGCTGACAAGCCCCGAGAAATATTTCTCAGTCTGAACGGGCAAAACAGCGTAACTCACTGTTCTGGCGTAGATCACAAAGCCCAAATATACGGCAAAGTTGATGGTAAAGGCGTAGATCCGAGCTGACATAGTCGGCAGAAAGGATCGTACCCTAGGGAAAATTTACCCTAGTAAATCAAAAGCTGGCTGAAAACGGACGGGCGGACATAGTCACCATGGGCGCACAATCGTCCCGGACGTAGATCACCTGTTCGTGCCAGTAGACCAATTATACATCACAATAAGAATGATCAAATTGGCCGTGAAGAACGAACGCAGAAGAAGAACGAGCTTGTGGGTCCGCAGGTAGTAACATGGTGTCGTTTTTGCTTGGCGAGGCGCAAGTCTTGCCGGCAAAACTCGGGGAAGCGAGCGCTCGGTCGTTTCGCTTCATTCGCATTTTCTCCGGGGACGTCGGGATCCGCTCCACAGAGCGCTGTCTCCCTACCCGAGCATTGTCGGTCCGGTCTCGTCCATGACAGCTATCTGGTTGATCCTGCCAGTAGTCATATGCTTGTCTCCAAAGATTAAGCCATGCATGTCTAAGTTCACACTGTCTCACGGTGAAACCGCGAATGGCTCATTAAATCAGTCGAGGTTCAATGATGACACGATGATGGCCAAAGGCTCATGTTTCACGGAGAAATGAGCCAGGGTTAGCGAAGGGGCGCGCTAACCAAGACCCTGCCTCTAAATCACCACGCGGTGACCCTGGAAAAAGACTCAGGTTCCGGTCGACTAAAGGGGCAGGATCGGGAGACCGTGAGCAAAGCAGGGCCGAAAATCCTGAGAATTCACTACGTCTCTGGCCGATTGTCCACCGAAATAGGCACGAAACAGCAGCGTGCGAAGATCGTGATGACAGTGTGAGCTTAGAGACGCAACGCATAAAAGGAAATCCCTGAAAATAACACACATTTCCTGGTCGAAGTCCGCAAAATGTATGTCCATACTCAGAAAGAACGGAGATAGCAGAGTACGAACGCTTCGCAACAAAATCAAAATCTGTCAACGTAGAGACTGGGAATCCCTGAAAATACACACATTTCCTGCCCAAAGACCGCAAAAATACGCTTGAGCTCCAAAAGTACGAAACAGTAGAGTACGTGAGTCCGCGCCCAAAACAGTGGTCACTGCAATGCAGAAGACTGGAAGTCCCTGAAAATACACACACATTTCCTGACCAAAGACCGCAATAAGTCTTACGAAAGCGTCCATGAAACATAGCTCTGTTCTCTCGCAGGAACTGCGCGCCTTGTGGTGTCATGGTTGGGCAATCAAAGGCTAGCGGAGCAAACCGTAAACAAACCTGAACGAGTGACGAACCAATGTGTCAGAAAACGACCGGTTCGGTGGGAAGATGGCGCCATAAGCTCGGGAGGGCAGGTCATCTAAGGGTAGCAGCCCTGAAAGAAAATGGCAACTCATTGCCTTGTGAGTTTTAGCTGGGGACAGTCGAAGGCTAACGGAGAGCGAACCGTATACAAACGCTGGTTGAAAACGGATACACGTCCGAAAGATAAGCACCTGAGCTCAAAACGGCACTGAAAGTGTAACGTAGCTACCCACGCTGACGCTGCATGGACTAAATTTTATCATGAATATGTTTATTAATAATGAAATTCGATATGGTGCTACGCCTGAGAAGTCCCGCCGGGAGGACGAGTGCCGGGCCCCATGCCTCGAAGGCCCGCTTATGCTACTGACGGTCCCCGCCTCCAACTCGGCACAGCAGCGAACGAGGTAACGGTTAAGCTACTGGTGCGATACGGTCGAGTATTGACCATAAGAAATTAAATATCACCCAATGGAATGCGGAAGGTATCCACCACAAGAAGCAAGCACTCGCAATAAGACTTGCAGAAGACGATATAGACGTTGCGTGCATACAAGAAACGCACCTCAATCCCAGACATAAGTTCGAGATCAAAGGTTACCAGACCTTCAGAACAGACAGAGAAGGACACAAGGGTGGAGTCCTCACCCTAGTCAGAAATGGCATTCCAACCAAGCAGATGGAAGGAACAAAGGGAAACCCCGGAGCAGTTGAGATCATAGGTGTGCAAATTACGTGCAAAGACATACAGATCATTCTGTACAATCTTTACTGTCCAAGTTACACGCCGCTGTCACTCGAAACAATGAATATCAGTGAGAACTCATGTATTGTGGTCGGTGATTTCAACAGCCGCTCGAGAGATGGGGTACTCGAAACAAACAGTAGAGGAGTTGAGGTGGAAGACTGGGAGATCGAGAACAATCTGTTCCTCATCAACGCTCCAGACGATCCACCAACTTTCTACTCGAGAACGTGGCACACAACGAGTACCTCAGATTTGGCCTTTGCAACAAGCGATATATCCACCAAAGTAGTCCGTACGGTTACCCACCAACTAGGGATAGTGACCATAGACCTGTCAAATTGCAAGTAGACCTCAATTCGTACCTGAGCCCAAAATGTGGTTGCCACGGTGGAACTATAAGAGAGCCAATTAGAAACAGTATGGAGCACTGACTGATGCAAATGTTGAACGAATCAACATGCATGACAAGGAAAACGTGCGAATCGTGGCAAGGGAACTGTCAGAAGCAATCCTGAAAGCGGCACGGGAAACCATCCCCAGAGGCGCACGAAAGGATTACAAGCCATACTGGACAGCAGAGGTTCAGAAGCTTGAAAAGACCTTGAGAAGACAAGGAGTGAGGCAGAGCAGGCACAGTCAGTGGAGACAAACACTGTCTACAAGGCGGCAGCAGCAAAATACAGAAGAGAGGTAAAACGAGCGGCGAGACAGAGTTGGGTCAAAACAACCGAATCCCTGAACTCGATAGGACGGCCATAAACTGTGGAAGCTGGCCAAAGCGCTGAGCGATGAAAACACCAGCAGACCACCTATAGTCCTCGAACAAGACAAGAAGATGGTTTCGGGAGGAAGCAGCAAACATCCTGATGCAACAATATGCCGAAGTCAGCAGAGTAAGCATAGCAAAGGAAAAGTTGATGCCACCAAGAGAAGCCGTGGCCTCCAAGGCGAGCCAAGAAAAGCAGATAGTCACCTAACGGACACATTCACCAGTAACGAGCTGGAAGAGGCTTTAAGGACCTGAAACTCCAGAAAGTCGCCCGGAAAGATGGGATCACCAATGAGATGCTTAAAACTTGGGAATCAGAGCAAAGGTCGTTTCTACTGTCCGTTCTCAACATGTCGTGGAGAACAGGCATAGTACCTGCAAGAATGGAAAGAAGCAATCATGGTGCCCATCCTTAAACCAGGCAAAAATAAACTCGACCCAGCGAGTTACAGACCAATAAGCCTCCTAAGCTGCACGGGCAAACTTATGGAGCGCATGGTGAACAAACGCTTTTCCTGGCACTTGGAGAGCAAAGGGCTGCTTATGGCACAACAAGGCGGTTTTCGGAGATACAGATTCACAGAGGATCAAGTAACCTACATTGTCCAGGGAATCGAGACGGTTTCAAGAAAAGAAACAGACACTGGCGGTCTTGGTAGATATGGAGAAGGCTTTTGACACAGTCTGGAAAGAAGGATTAAGGCTAAAACTGCTCACCTCAGTGCTAAAGGGAAGAATGTACAATTGGCTCGATAGATACCTAGAGAACAGAACAGCAAGGGTTCAGGTTCAAGGGTACAAAAGTATGAAGGCCACACTGGAGCAAGGAGTCCCCTGAGGAGTGCCTCACCGACTCTCTTCTAGTCTTCGTCAATGACATTGCAACATGCCTCCCAGAACGAGTTCACTCTGCCATGTATGCCGACGACTTGGCAATATGGGCGAGAGAAGAGTCAATGCCCACAGCAGAAAATCGACTGCTAGCTACATTAAATAACCTTGAAGTGTGGTCAGCAAAGTTGAATATGAAAATAAATCCTTCAAAGACCACTTACACTGTGTTCTTCCAGAATAACAAGGATTACAAGATAACGCTTAAAGTCAATGGGCAGAACCTTCCAGAAAATAAACCCCAACGTACCTAGGAGTCACACTAGACAGAAAGCTGACTTGGTGCACCCAGATCGAGAATGCTACGGCAAAAGCGAGACACAGGCTAACAATGATGCGTAAACTCGCAGGTTCCACATGGGGAGCAAACAGCAGAATTCTCAAGACACTTTACTCTGGTAGAGTGCGACCGGTCCTAGAGTACGGTATGGCAGCGTGGAGCAATGCATCGAACAAGCAATTCGCAAAAGTGAGCAGCAGTCAAAACCGGGCCCTACGCATTATCACTGGAGCCATAAAGTCCACGCCCATCAAGGCGATGGAGACCATCACAGGCATCCAACCAATGACTGACCGAAGGGACAAGAAAGTAGTAGTACTTGCGGAAAAACTCAAACGGCTCAAATCGCATCCAATGCATGAAAGAATGTTTCAACTGAAAGTGGAGAATACAGAGATCTAACTTCGTTAGAATCTCTAACGCACTGACTACAGACCACCCAGTCCTGTCCAAATGCACAGCTAAACCAATCCCGGCAATCGACAAGTGCCCGCCATGGAAAACAAAATGCCAGAACTAAGGGAATCAATCCCAGGCATAATGAGCAAAAGGGACCAAACGAACCTCGACAGAAAAACTGCAGCAGAAGAGCACATAGAATCAGAGTACCCTGAAAATGAGTGGACGCACGTCTACACGGACGGATCGGCAAACAACGCAATAAGCGATGGCGGAGGAGGAATAGTGCTTAAAATCTCCAAGAAAGTCACGGTCAAGAAAGCGATTGCAACTGGCAAATACTCGAATAACTACCGAGCTGAAGCAGAGGCAATCAAAAAGGCGGCCGAAATGATCTTGGAGAGAAGAACACTACACGCAACAAGGTCGTGATATTCACCGATGCTCTATCGGTCATCACGGCACTCAAATGCGTCGGCAAAACTGAGATGAATGAGCTCAAAACGTCCCTCGCTGAACTAACGAGTTCACCCAAACGCACTGTCATCCAGTGGATACCGTCACACTGCAACATTAGGGGAAACTAAGCGGCCGACAAGCTAGCCAAAGAGGGCGGGCGATCACCCCAGACTGATCTCGAGATCAGCTATGAGGAAGTCAAAACAACCATCGGTTCGTACTATCGAAGCAAGTGGGCAAAAGACCACCCGCAGTACACAGACAGTGACGGATACTATGGTCTCTCGCGCAGTGAACAAGTTACCATATTTCGCCTCCGTACGGCCACAACAAGCTCAGAGCCCACATGTTCCATAAATTTAAAATTGGCACAACTAGCCTGTGCCCATGCAATATGGCAGACATGACGGCAGAACACGTCTTGCAAGACTGTCCACGTTTAGCAGGTATACGAAAAGAGTACTGGCCACAACACACAGAGCTTCATGAAAAGCTGCATGGAGGAACGGAGTCCCAAAAACAACAGTTAAATTCATGATAGAAGTTGGTCCATCAGGCTAGGCCGGGAACGCAAAGGAAGGAAGGAATATCAAAGCAGGCTTTCAAGTGGGATGCAAATGGTTCAAGAAAGAGAGGTCGACGTAAGGAGACCCTGAAACGAACTTTGCTGAGAGAGGCAGGAAATATCGGTCTAGGTTCCATGGAGGAGATTGAGCGAGTTGCCCAGATAGAGCGGTATGGAGAAATTACTTGCAGGCCCTATGTAACGTATAACGGTAGGAGAGGAATTATTATTATTATTATATATATATATATATATATATTTTCAAGTAGTAGCACGTGCCTTGCGGAAAGTCGCATTATTCACAGCCCGCCTGAAAAGCTCTCTGTCTCTTTACAAGTTCTCCTGCCTCTTTCTGCGTAATGTTCAAGGCTTTTTTGATGTCCTGCTGTCATCTTCGTCTTGGTCGGCCCCTGCCTCGTTTTCTAGGAACTATGCCTTACATTACCTTTCTCTCCAGACCACTGTGGCGTTTAATGTGGCCAACATATTTCATCTTCCGGACATGATGTTATTTATGAGCCAATGCTCCTTGATATTCAGGTCTGTTAGGATGTCTTTGTTTCTTCTCTTCTCTGTTCAGGATGTTCTAAGGACTTTTCTATAGCACCTTGTTTCAAAAGCTTCAATTTTGTTTTTTAATGTTTATGTTAAGGTCCACGATTCGTATCCATATGTTGCCACATGGAATATACATGTTCTTAGAAGTCTTACTTTTGTTTCTTTGCTTAATATATATATATACATATATATATATATATATATATATATACATATATATATTTACCAACAACTTTTTTTTTAGTTAATTTGTTTATCTGAAAGCGAATGTAAAACTATGTCTTCTTTTTTTTTCCCGATCCATAAGCACTTGAGCTGAAAGTTCTTCGGCTCGGTCTCATGGACATCGTAACCCTTCGGCTCGGTGCCACGAACACCGTAAATCTGGGGAACCTGTAGCTTTTCTGCCAGTCCGCAGTTGAACCCGCACTTACAGAGGACTAGTCCCCCGTAGTCCAACGCGCTACGAACACGCTGGCACGCGGACGTGTCTTTTTAAAAACTAGTTTTTAACTAGTACCCTACAGATGTTCTTTTGAATTTCTTCCATTGTGGTAGTTGATCCAACCTTGTTAGTGTAATTGCGGTTCATAATTTACTAACAGATCACAATACCTGAATATATTATTAAAATTTAAAAGTTTTGATCATTTACTGTATAAATTTTTTCACTATCAAGCGTAGCCATCTATCATAATAGAGGTTTTCTATTTACACACGTGTTTCCCAACGTGGGACCCAGCCCACAGGGGGCTTTTTCATTGTTGTGGGGGAATTATATTCCTTCAGAGTTTAACTAAATTCATGATTTTGAAAAACCGATATATCGCCTTTTGGATGTCTGTTGACAAAAGCGAAGGGCTTCAGAATCAAGTTACTGAAGTTTAAAATCTTCAGGAAACGAAAGGGTACTTATATCTAGGTACATTTCTACCTTCCTTTAACAAAGTTTTGAAAGCGGGAAAGCATGTGTTATTGTGTTAAAATCGAGTAATATTTTTTGTCAAAACGGTAATGTTTCCGACATTTGCCAACCTTGTTATGAAGCCCAAAAATGAGTTTATACAGTGCAATCTTGAGTATTGCTAGATCAAATTATAACTTGTGATAGTAATGAAGAAGATTTAACTAATGGTAATAGCGACATTGTATTGTTTAGGGAATGCAAATGAGCATCGATAGTTGTAATTGTAAAGCTAATGTGACAATTGCATCTAAAGAATGGGCTTTGCACATTCCTAATACGTCATTTACATGACAAAAATAATATTTTGAATTGTATTCTCAATATCTTCCATAATATTATAGTAGGATGGGTGTAATGTGTTATTAGGGACTATCAATATTTTTCTACAAGTAAATAGGTTACGTAGTTTAGTTTTACCTTTTTATGCTAATTTTGTTTAGAATTTCCATTTGTTGGGTGTGGTCGCACTAAAAGTGAATATCTTAAAAACTAATGCACATAATGAGATGAAACCTATAGAATATGTTCACACATGGATTATATTCATTTATGTACTAATTCTGGAAAATTATATGAGTATTTAGATGTAATACGGGATCGAAAGCTCAAGAAACGGCGCGCCAGGATTAGGAGATGGCTCTAATCCCCGCTCTCACCTCCAAGGGTGACCCTTAACAGACGGTGGTTCCGGTCTGGCCAAGAGGGCAGGTGCTGTGGGAGAGCTACTCTGGGGCAAGTAGAAATGCAAAGGTAGTCATGCTTGATAGGGTCCGTTCGAAATAGACGAGTAAACTCTCAGAGAGACTTTTAATGCTTGCATTTCCCGGCCGATGGGAAAAGCTAGAAGGATACATGTGGAACCTTGCGGGTGGAACCGGAGCCCGTGCATTTCTCTTGATTTCTCTTTGAGTCGATGAGTATGCTGGGTGATGAGTTGGGCCCAACGTTGGTCCACATAGGTCAAAAGTCTAGTCCCCATCACAGAGATAGGAGCACGAATCAAAACTATCGAAGGGACGTTGACCTGCGTGGCAAAATTCAGAGCCCGCGCATGCTTCTCTGACGCCGCTCTAGAGCCGATGAGTATGCTGGGCAGAGTTGCAGACAAGCTGAGCCACATAGCGCAAAGCACGGGCCCCCGTCACAGAGATGGGGGCATGACCCAAAGCCATCGAAGAGACGTTGTGGCGAAATTCGGGAACCAAAGCACGCTCTCTTTATCCGCTACTCTAAAGACGATGAGTATGCTAGGAATCGAGTTGCACGTTGGCATCCTGGAGCGAAACTGGCTTTTGCCCCCCCGAAGTCGGACATCCAAGTGGCAATTGACGGAAATGGTGAGGTAGGCACCGGGGCAGAGCGAGCAGCACGCTTCAAAGCAATAGTGGGTCCATCAAGAGGCAGGCCGGCACGGCAAGCACGGAAAGCGAGGCAAGCACTGCAGCGGTTAGCATGGCAGGCCATAGGGTGTCCGTTCCACCCACATGAACAGAACAACTGGAAAGCCCAGCAGAGGCAAAACCAGTGCAATTACGGCAAGCACGGCAAAGGCGGCACGCATGGAGGCAAGAGGGTGTGCATCCCACCCAAATGTGCAGAACAACTGGAAAGCCAAGCAGAGGTAAAGCCAGTGCGCTTTTCCCACTGCATGAGAACTACTGCTCCCTTGTAGTTTGATTGGGGACAATCAAAGGCTAGCGGAGTAAACCGAAACAAGCCTGAACGGGCGGCAAACCAAGGTGTTCTTTAAAAAATACCGGTTTTTCTGGGCAGATGGCGCTCATAAGCCCAAGAGGGCAGGCTGTCTTAGGATCACTTTTGAAAGAAATGGCAACCCGCTGCATAGTGGGTTTTCGGATGGAGAGAGCCAAAGGCTACCGAAAGCGTACCACACACAAACGCTGTGAAATCGAACACCCCACCCAAGGATAAGCAACTGTGCTCTAATAGGTGCTGAAGTTTGGTGCACGTACATTGCGCTCTGATGTTTGGCTGTTTATATATCACAATAGAATGATAAAAATGGCTTTAGAATGATCGAAAGAAGAAGATGTAATACAAACCTGTGAGTATAAATATTTTTAATGATTTGTTGTTTTTTCAAAATAGTCATGGTATAATAATAGAATTTACTCAAACGTATATCACCTGATGAAATTTGGTAGCCAAAAATATTTAGCATATTCTAAATGAAGTTTTTAAATTTCAGTTATAAAGTGTATCAATGCTATTAAAGAGTAAAATGTGATCGTCTCTTCAAGCTATTTTTGAAGAAAAAAATGCAGACCATGGAGACTTTACACACTGAAGTAAGTTGGCTCTAGAAAGGATTGAAAAGATTGAAAAGATTTATGGAACTATTTGATAATCTTAGTGATTTTTAGGGCAAACCTGAAATGAAGTATCTGTTAACGGTTGATGGTAAAGCATTTGTGAGTTATCTAGCCAATATCTTTGAAAATAAATATATTAAATAACTAATTTCAAGTAACAAGAAAAACATGTTGATGCAAAAGCGAAGTTTTTTGGGGTTTAATTACCTTTATTGAATTATGTCAGAAATTTATTTACAAAAAATTTTGGGAAAGGTTTTGTTGGCTCCAGAAATGTGAAGTGACTGATACCCCCATACATGTTATTGTCGATCATCTGAAAATTCTATCAGCTGATCTATATGTCCAGTCGACGCTCCCAGCGTAGAAAACAGTTCTCTCATTATGCCAAAACACGCTGCCAACATCTAATTTGAGTCCATGCACGTTTTGTTTTACTGTTCAGCTACTATACGTCCGACACTGTTTTTGTTTACAGAATTCAACAGGCAGATAACTACCATTTCATTCATATACTGTACTGCATGGTAGAATTTATTTTCGAATTTTTAGTAAATAGTTTTATTCGCAAAAATATTTTTCCTGTTGTGAAAAAGTGAACTTTCGTGTGAAAAGTTTAGTTATAAGATGTTGTTTTTTCCCCCACGTCGATAAAATGCCGAACAAGACATGGATTTGTTCCAAAGTTCAAATAAACACAAACAGTGTTTCATGTTTATGATTTCACCGACAATGATGGAGAATTCAGCAATGGCTAAGTATTGATTCAAGTTTGAAAGTCGTAGTAGTTATTCTGAACATGAAATACAACAATAATTTATTAAATAAATATGATTTACATATATAACTATTTATTATCAGATTGTTCAGAATTTAATTCTGCATATTTTGATACCAACAGTATAAATCTAGCTTTTCAAAGAACTTAAGTTATAGGCATATTTCCAAGATCATTCCATTTTGAAATATTTTGCTAGAAATGTTTCTGGCAGAGCGATTCCCCCAAAATTTTCGTGGACATAAAGAGTTTTAAGGTAGCATATCCCTCAACATATGGTGACTAACAAAGATAATGACATTTTCAGATAAATGCATTGTTAAAAAAGAAAGAAAATGCAAGTTTAGAAAGAAAGAATACTAGACATGGGGACATTATTCAAATTTTGGGAACGGGATTTTTGGAGCTGATGCGAAAAGACCTCTGCGAAAAGAAACAAAACAACAATAAATGTTTGAATACATTTTTTGAAACGCTGTTTGAAAGAATATTTTGTATAAAAAACACGTAGTGGAGGAGGCAGTGTAGTGCTGTGTCATATGTTACTGAAGGTAAGCATCAATAGTCAAGTTATTTGAAGAACTTGACCTTCCTATTGATACTATTCTGTGCATAGTAGTAAAGCCATGGATGTGCTCAAAAATAATTCCAGAGAAAATTATCAAAATCAACACAGAAATAAAGAAAAACATTGAAAAAAAGGGTTTTCAGATGACAAAGCCAGAAAAGGGGGATATGTGTGCAACAGGGGGTCATTAGCAGCATTTTGGTAGGAAAAAAATTAAATTGTTTTTGAGTTTTTCAGAGAATAGGTTCTTGGGCATTGAGCAAACTTTCAAACATGATATATCTAACAGTTTTTGTTCAATTGACTTACAATTTGCTTCCATTATTTTAAGATATATAATGGGAAAATTTCTGTTAGATTTAACTCAATTCAACAATAATAACCTGGTTTTTTTTGTCTTAAAATATACTTTATTAAAGCAATTTTAAAAACCCTTTTCAAATGAGGTACTACCTTTTTATTAATAAAAAAATGTTTCCAATGAAATCCACTAATTCTAACATACAATCTGTGATAGACTAATGGAAATGAAAATATAGATGATAAAAAGTATTTTCCTACCAACACTTTTTTTTCCAGTGCCAAACTTGGTCTCTTACATCAACACATCACAGAAAGCTCACCACGTGTGAAATGAAATGCTTGAGGAAGGCAGTGGGAGTCACCAGGAAAAACAGACTACGAAATGAGGACATCAGAAGCAGAGTGAGCGTAACTTCATGCACCGAATACATCGAAAGACAACAAATGCAGTGGTTTGACATTTAATGAGAATGAAATACAACCAACCACCAATAACAGCATACAATAAAAGAGATCGGGTACTAGAACTAAGGGAAGACCAAGAAAAAAATGGATAGACAATATTAAGACCACACTACATAAACACGGATACAACACAAGGGCGACTATCTAGCCCAAGAACGCAAATAAAAACTCCCATCCCTACGCTTAACGGCAAGAGGGACAGCCAACTACATCTTCCACCTGAAATAGACAAAGAGACAAACAACAAAATAGACTGCTGTGGTGAATACTTGAGTTAAAATAAAGGCTTTCATTGAATTAGTTGTTTAGTTATCATGTTTGAAAAAATATATCTTGACTGGTCCTCCAGCAGATCAGACAAGAAAATAGCATACAAAAGAAGAGGTAGAGTAGAAAGAGAAATGACGTAAAGAGGAGCTGGGCAGAGAGGTTTAGAAGAAACAGACGACTTGCCTGAAATATCTACGCATTGGCTACTGGAATTGTAAGGCAAAACAGAG
>JADZMA010000827.1:0-29130 GCA_020796225.1 Arion vulgaris | reverse complement strand
AGTGATTACTAGCGAAACATGTTATCGACTTTACAATTCCCACTGACAAATCTTGTTTTTAAAGTTAAAAGAAAATCTCTGAAAGTAGATATTTCTATGTGTTCTTTGTGTCATTTTTCCCATCACATTAGTATACTGTTGATCTTACCCCCCATTTTCATAAAAAACTAGACTGTTAGATGATGAGATAGATGTAACATCTGTAGCACAGCTAGACAATACATTAGTATCCAGACATATTGGTAAGTTGTTGGCCAGCTCATTGTCCCACAACTCAATCTTAGGCATGATATCATGGGTGAACAGTTTCTCTTTATCTCTCTGTTCTCTCTGTTTAGAAGTCAGGTGGGGGTTTTGCTGACTCCTTTCAGGTTTATACGACCAGACTTGGGACTTGTGCCTTTGAGACGGGTAACAGCCTGTCATGTGGTAGATAGAATATAGTTTCAAAAGAAGATATAAATTATCATTAATAGTAACAAAAAAAGAGAAAGATATAAATTATCCTGAATGGTAACAAACAAGAAAGATATAAATTATCATTAATAGTAACAAACAAGAAAAGATATAAATTTTCCTGGTGGTAACAAATTATGGATTAGACTGTTTCAATGAAAATATCACTCAAAGCTGCAGAACTGCACAACAAAAGTATCGCAAAACTATTTTGCCGGCAAATGGACCTCTCCACGTTGGGGCTACCCAGACAACAACAGGACAGGAAAATTAATAGAAGAGCTATGTGATACAACAAATCTATCAGTATTACAGAATGCAGAATCTCCACCAACTCTGCTGCACAGAGCTCACCTCTCACTTACTCGACCTGACCTGACCATCTGCTCATCCGACTTGCAGAATCCTGCCATTCTCAAATCTTGATGATATCGGGTGATCAAACCACCCCTTTACTACTATAACAACTGTAAGTAGAGCCTGTCGAAAGAAAAAAACACGGTGGAACTTCAAAAGCTAACTGGAATTTTCAAGAAACAACTGACTCTCTGCTTTCACAAGTTGAAGCCAGCAGTGTTGAGACTTTCAACAAAGAAGTAACAAAGCAATTCTAAAAACCTCATCATTATGTACCCCAAAAGGACAGCCGAATCACACAAACCATTTTGGAACCAAGACATACAAGACACCATCTATGAAAGAAGCACATTAAGGAAAACACTAGAGTCCACACCATCACTGGACATAAAAGTGCAGTACAATAAAACTTGTGCAAAAGTAAAACTTGATTAGGAAGGCTAAAAATGAAAAATGGATAGACACATGTTCAAAACTAGACTTCAGACGTAATGGAAATAAAGCCTGGGTGTTGGTCAACAATCTGTCTGGGGATAGTAGGAAGACAAATCCCAAACCAGTGATAGAGGGAAGGAAAACAATCATTGAAGACCAGAAAAAAGCAGAGCACTTCAACCGTTACTTTGCATCAGTGAACGAGCAGAGGGAACTCACAGAGATAGACAGAAAGCGTCTGAATCACTTGAAGCAACAAGAAAAAGCTCAAACAGTAAATGCTTCCATTTTTTGAGAAAGAAATTAGTAGACAGGAATTAGAACAGGCATTAAAGTTTGGGAACTAGAAAGTCTCCTGGACCAGATAAGATCCAAAACAGATGCTTCTAAACTTGGGTCCAATAGGGAAGGTAGCAGTTCTCCATCTAATTAATATGACATGGAGAAATGGAATGCTCCCAAAAGCCTGGAGGAGTGCCCATATTATCCTATCTGAAAAACACCAAACCCCAGGTGAACCCAGAAGCTACCGACCAATCTCCCTAACATCATGTCTGGGAAATTAGCGGAGAAAATTGTAAATTGTCGTCTCTACTGGTTTCTTGAAAGTACCAACACTCTATCCAGAACAGGCGGGATTTAGATCTGGCAACTGCACAGAGAAACTCTTTAGACTTACTCAAAGAATACACGACAGCTTCCAGAACAACAAACACACAGTAGCCATTTTCTTTGACCTGCAGCAGGCTTACGATCAAGTATGGAGAAAAGGCCTCCGTATGAAGATGATGGACATTGGAATACGGGGGAAAATTGTACAACTGGATTAAGTACTTCTTAATTGCCCTGCGATCCAGACAAAAATCAATGATGCAATTTCATCTGGGGAGGTCTTAGAAGAGGGTTTACCACAGGGCTCATCTAAGTTGCACCCTCTTCCTCATATCAAATGACCTTGCAAGTCAATTACGGCTGAAAAGCGCTATACGCAGACGACCTGGCTATTTGGCAAAGTCATGAGGATTGAAAGTGGAGCACGTAACCCTAACGGAGACCTAAGAAAACTCCATGACTACTGCCAGACATGGAAACTAAAGATAAACTGTGCCAAAACAGTGTATACCATCTTTACTATTAGTCACAAAGTTGCCAAACAGAATATCACATTAAATCTAGACAATCACCAACTGCTAAGAGAACAACACCCCACATATCTTGGGTAACATTGCCCGCCAGCTTAACCTGAAGAAGCATGTTGTGAATGTAAAGAACAAAGCATTAAGAAGATTACAGCTATTGAAGAAGCTTTGCTGGCACAACATGGGGATCAGACAAAGATACTCTGAGAGGCTTATCTTGGTTACATCCGCTCTGCAATAGAGTACAACAGTGCTCTTCTAACAACTTGCTCCAAGACAACCTTGATTCCCTGGACAGAGTACAGAACAATGCCTTACGTCTAATCAGCGGAGCAATGAGGTCAACACCAACCCGCATGTAAATACACACAAATGTGGAACCTCTTGGGTTCGAAGGGGCAAAGCTGCTGTTGGAAAAAAATGAAGGGCAAAAGAATGAATCAAGATCACCCCAATAAACTACTTGTTGAGAAGTGGGAAAAAGAGAAACAGAATTAAACAAAAAATCAATCCTCCACCATCAGTGAAATCAAAGACAGATACCACCTTCCAGAAACAAGACAGCAGCTGCAGAGAGTAATAGCAAACTTACCACAACATACACTCTTGAATACACCTGAAATTAGAACAAAATTGACAGATGAAGCAACTAAACGCTCCGACCCAGTCAGCCTTATGATAGCATCTCAAAAAACCATTGATGCCTATCCCCAAGAATGGATACATGTCTATACTGATGGATCTGCATTTAAAGCCACCATCAAAGCAGGTTACGGAGCATATATACAATACCCAGACAGATCATCCGAAGAGCTGTTTGGTGCATGTGGGAATATGCTCCCAAATTTTGAGGCTGAAATTCATGCGATGAAACAGCGCTGTACCACCTGAAGACTGTTTCGTGCCTTTCCATCAAAGGCACAAAACATAATTTTCTTCACAGATTCAATGTCTGCCCTTCAAGCCCTGAGGATGGTGGACATTGTAAATCTGAACTATCCCATATAGCCCTAGATATTGACAGACTTATTACATCACATGACATCAAAATAACCATGCAGTGGATCCCCGGACATTCAAACACACCTGGAAATGACAAAGCAGATAGGCTAGCCAAGAAAGGGTCAACACAGGAACAACCAATCACAGCAACAACTCTCCATACAGCAAAGCAAATCCAAAGACAACAAATAGAAATTTGGCTGAACAGATGGGCCATGGGAAACACAGGAAGAGATGTGTACACCCATATGGCCACCCTAACCCTTTAAAGACAACATCAACCACCTTACAAGAAGAGATCAGAGTACCATTTTTAGACTCAGACCCAACACTAACACTTAATAATCACTTGAACAGAATTCATCCACAACACACTCCAGAGTGCCAACTTTGTGCACATCATCATGAAACCGTTCACCACCACCTCTTCAAGTGTCAAGCACTAGAAGACATCAGAAAGACCCTCCTTCCTCCAAGGCCAGATAAATGGAACACACTATACGGAACAAAAGAACAACTTACAGACACATTTCAGATACCACTACATAGCATTGGGCGAAGGGCAAAGCTCAAGTGCGCTGGATCATTGAAGAAGAAGAAGAAGAAAATAAGAGAAATATCGTTACATGTTCAATCTATCCTTTCTAGTTACCTTGTTCTGGTGATCCTTTTTCTTTTGAGCTTCCTTCTCACATTTTTTCTGCTCAGCTTCAATGAGTTTCTGTTTAATCTTAATGTTCTCTGGATGTGACCTCCCGAAAGCCTTCATTAGTTTGATACAGGAACTTGGATCATCAATGGTTACTTCCTGCATGTCATCGACAACAACAACTCCTACAGGATAGATATATAAGAGAAATATAATAAAAATGTTAGCTAAAGTTGTTTTAGTGAAATAGTCGCAATCTTATCTTATCTTATCTTAACCACATTTGCCATGAAGCGTGTGGGAGATTTATTTTCTATCTTGTGCCAGGTGTGTTGCGCTTGACGTTGTCAGTCCAGCTTTTGCAAGGGACTCTGAGATTTATCTATCCATCGTGTTCTTGTGCCTCGTGCTCTGCCCTGAGTCGATTATTGTAGGCATGTGATGTAGTAAATGTGGTTCCATTTGTCTAAAGTTGTTTAAAATACAAGCATGTCACCATGAACACTAAAAAAAGCATTGTACAACACAATCTTTCTCCCCCCATTATGCTATCAGTGCCAAACCTGGACGCTGACATCAAATGATAAAAAACTATCATGACAGATGAAGTGTCTAAGCAGAATGCTAGGAGTATCAAAAAGAGACAGGTTTAGAAATAAAGACAAAAAAAATAATGGGTACATCAGTACTGGGAAATTTATCAAGAAACAATAAATTAAATGGGTTCCCCATAAGTAGAATACCAACAGACAGTGCGCCCCAAAGAAATACAGTGGAAAGCAAAAGGTCATTCAAGCAAAAGGTGGATCTCATAAATAACAGAGGCAACACAATACACTGTTTATGAAGCACACACAACAGCCTGTTCTAGAAATCTCTTATTATTCTTACGATGTAAGACAAAACAGGATTGGAGAAAGAAAAGTCTAGGAGACAACTACAAGTGTTGTCTTACTGGCAGACTAAAGTCATAACTATACCTGACATATTACATATATTCCATATCATAATCTCCTCTGTTTCAGTTTTGAATATTTTCATATCACTCAGGACATGTCCATAAGTGCTCTGATCTTCTTAGCAATATCTCCAACAGCGTCCAGCAACTGATCGTACCAGTTCGATGTTGATTGATGAGCCTACTCATACACCTGTTGTGCTGTTCTTTTCTTGCCACTCCAATCTTCAATCCAAGCTCTTGCAATCTAGTAGTTGACGTGGGTTGGTTTAAATGAAAATCTTCTTTGCGGCCACCCTCTATGAAAGCTCTAACCATTGACTGGACCCCTGATATAGTGGCAGAGCCAACCTGCCTGTCTGCTCTATCATTGCCAACGACACCCATGTGCCCCAGAACGAAGACAAGTGTAATTCTGCAAATTGTTGACGCTTGTAGTGATTCAGTCCATTGCCTGAATTTGTGTACCCTCATTTGAACCTATGACCTTCAAAACGCAAGGCAAAGGCTCAATGACTTAGCAACAGAGACCCCGAGGGGCAGGTCAAAATTGTTTGGCATGCTGGTTCCATCCTGCAGGCAGGTAGGTTAAACCCCAAAAAAACTGTTCTAAGAGATCAATTGTTGACAACCTTGTTTATGAAGACAATGAGTATTAAATACAAGAAGAAAGAAATATAAACAGATAACATACACACTAACCTGCAATATTGTTGATGTCAATGTTGGCAAGTGCATCTTTCCTATCTTGTTCTGCTTTCATTGTTTTATTAGGGACATCAGTAATGTCAGATTTTCTGCCAGTCTCTTTTCTGGTTGGAGAACAATATATAATTCAAATACTAGTTTCTACTCAACATATATCTTTTTATTTTAGACATACAAAAGTGGCCAGTTTAGAAATGAGGACATCTGGGAAAAAAGTGGGTACAACATCAGTACTGAACGCCATCAAGAAACAACTAATTAAGTGGTTCGGCCACGTAAGCAGATTACCAATAGACAGTGAGACTCAAAGAACAATACTACTCCAATAAAGTGGACACAAAGCAAAAGGCTGTCAACGCTAAAGGTGGAAGGAGTTAACAGAGGTAACAAAAGACACTGTTTATGAAGCGCACACAAAAGTCCATTCTAGAAATCTCTTCTTATCCTGACGCTCTGAAGACAAAACAGATTGGAAGAAACGACGACACATTTGTGTGGCTTTTTCATTGTCAATGATCCAGCAAACATCCTCTAGTCTTCCATGTGTCAACAATTTGGAGTATCCATGGACTGTCTGCACATACTAGGTAGAAATAAGAATTGGTTTTTTATACTGTATACCCATAGAGATAACACTGGTAGCTCACCCTGTTTACACACAGGAGGAAATATACTGTCTAACAATCACAGACACATTCTGATTGAAGTAACATTCTGTCTAACAATCACGGATACACCCTGATTGATGTAGCATTCTGTCTGACAATCATGGACACACCCTGATGATCCAACATTATGTCTAACAATCACAGATACTCTGATTGATGTAACATTCTGTCTGGCAATCACAGACACATTCTGATGATCCAACATTCCTTCTAACAATCACTGACATATTGATCTCACATTGTCTAACAATCACGGAAACACCTTGATTAATGTAACATTCTGTCTAACAATCACAGACACACTGATTGATGTAGCATTCCGTCTGGTAATCATGGACACATTCTGATTGATCTAACATCCTGTCTAATGAACACAACAAAAACTGACCTAGTATGTGTAGTGCCAGCATCAAAGTCAGCAAATATTACATTATCCAGCTTAGAAGAGCTGCTATGTTCCCTGGGACCAGCTATACTGACTATGGCTGACTTGGTAATACTTGTCCCATTGGACACTGATGATTTGCTTGATGGTACTGCTCCATTGTTGAAGTTCTGTTGGTGATCTCCATTTTGTGAGCTGCGGCGTTCACATAGTGCGAGAGTCCAGGTTGTTCATGCGATGATTGTTTGGTCGATCGCTGAACGGCCGCTGGGTAGAGATGCCCTTCTTGATAGTAGAGTTCTCACTCATGTTTTCCCGGGACTCCGAAACCGTTTTTTGGCTCACTGCTTTCAGATGCCGTCTCCCACTCTTCTCCTTCGTTGGACATCTGTTTAATGAGGACAGGTCTTTTTGAAGCTGCTGAATTAGATGATGCATTTGCCCCTTGACCTCGAGATGAACGACCATGAGCCTCACTGTCTCTATCTGAGTTGTGTCTTCTATGTTCAAACACACCACCTCCTCTCCTGAAGCGAGGTGCTGGAGCGTTTCGATCATCTTGTCTTCGTCCATCTCTTCTGCAATAAAAAAGTATTTTAAAATTAACAATTTATTTGAATCAATCAATCAAGTGTTGTCTCTACATTAAAGGTTGGTTGTAATTGCTCTCAGACAAGCTCTGTCTCTTGTACTGGCGGTACACTCTGCCAGACTATTGCCTGTTCCCTTCCTAATGTTCTCCTCCTGTTATTTCTGTTTTCCCTTTGTTGTCCCGTCTTCCCATTCCAAGATGATTCTCAACAGAGTAATGTGACCAAATATCTCAATCTAGTTTCTATCTCCCTGAGCAGTTCACTTTCCCCTTCCGAGTTGTTGGAGTACTTGTTTATTAGTTTTCTTCTCTTTCCATGACACTTGTCATATTCTTCTGTATATCCACATTTCACAAGTATCAATTCTTCGCTCCATCTGATTGTTCACTACCCCATATCTCCACTCTAACATACAACAATGATGAATATATGTATCACTAGACAAGTCTTATCTTTTATATATTTGTTTGGATGTTACTACACTTTTCGTGTTGTTAAATATATTCTTAGTTATTGCTGTTCTCTTCTGTACTTTCTTTTACAGATCTGCCATCTTCTGTTATTATATGTTCAAGATATCACATATATATATGTATGAGGATCATCATCACAACACCAGATAGGTGCTCCAACCTCCTCCCTAATATCTTTATCAGCATATAATGATCAGTCACACCCGTTCTGTGTTGATTAATCATGTCTGCTATATTGTCTTTAAAAGTGTGACCAGTTTGTTAGTTCTAGTTGTCAACACCAACTTCCCTCATCAAATTGAATGAACACAGAGCTGTGCTGTAGTCAAACATTCACTCTGACACAAATACTCTACACTAACATTGTCTAACACAGCACCCTATTTTTATTCCTCCGGCTTTAGTGTTATCAGAATTTCAAGACATAAAATGTATTTCTGAACAACAGTATGATTCCACTTTTTCATAAGAACAATATTTTTACAAATTAAACTTGTAGTCAGAAGTAAGTTTTCATGTTATTATTTTTATTTCTGTTACTATTAATATTAATTTGCTGCTGGATTTGTTGAGGCGGAGATCGAGGGAACCTATGGACGTGTCCGAAGTGCAATGATGATAGTCCTCATATAAATGATAACTTAATTATTACTAGTATTATTATTGCAATTATCACATGGTGCCCATGTTTACGCAGATGTTACGCAGGCATTCATTAGTCAGATGTGCCCCAATATATAAAAATGTTGGATCTCTACATTTATATCATATAGAAATTAGTATAGAAGTTACCTCTGGTTACGTCCATCCATGTAGCCATCTCTACTGTCATGTCCTCTGTTCATGTTTTGTGAATGGTCCCCTTGATATGGAGCACGCTCAGAGACATCTGAATCCCCATTAGCTCCCCAGTTAGTATAGCCATGTCCACCCCCACCACCAAAGTTGGATTGTCCAGATGTGTAGCGGTTGCTTCCCCCTCCAGACCGAGGTCCGCCTGCACAAATTTATGATTGAAGAGAAAATAATTTAAACTAAAACTTTCTATGAAATGTCAAACAGTTATTTCAATTCAAGTGGTTTTTTCACTTCACCTGCTATGAATTCAGGCATGGCCTAATATGGCACCTCTCCCTGATTTTTATGTGAAGGCTTGCTTTCCTTATCAATACCAAAAGTCCTTCCCATGACTTCACGCACATACCAGAACACAATACTCAATAAACAGTCCGTTCTAGGACTAGTCCCAGGCTACATCAAGAAAAAAGGAAAATACGCTCTGAACTCAAACAGACATCAGTCTTAGGTTGAAAAGTACATGCCCGGGCACATAGAGGCTTAATCCATTATTTAAAAAACAAATAACCCATCATTCACTCTATGCTGCATGCTAAAGAATAAGATCGCCCAACACTGTGTTCCCTGTATACCATCATTCACTGTATGCTGCAGGCTAAAGAATAAATGCCCAACACTGTGTTCCCTGTATACCATCATTCACTGTATGCTGCAGGCTAAAGAATAAGATCGCCCAACACTGTGTTCCCCTGTATACCATCATTCACTGTATGCTGCAGGTTAAAGAATAAGACCAGCCAACACTGTGTTCCCCTGTATACCATCATTCACTGTATGCTGCAGGCTAAAGAATAAAGACGCCCAACACTGTGTTCCCCTGTATACCATCATTCACTGTATGCTGCAGGCTAAAGAATAAGACGCGCCCAACACTGTGTTCCCCTGTATACCATCATTCACTGTATGCTGCCATCAAGAAACTGAAAAACAACAAAGCCAGCGGTAGCGACGATATTTCAGGAGAGATGCTAAAAGCAACTGGAGAATCATTGGGATTCCCTACGATCCTTAATGAACGATGTTTGGCAGAATGAGACCCCTCAAAAGATTGGAAGAGACGGAGTGATATTCAAGCTCAAAAAGGCGATTTGTCAAATTGCAACAACTGGCGCGGAATAACTCTGCTATCAATACCTGGCAAGCTATTCTGCAGTATTTTTATGGAGAGGCTGAAAAAGCCGTCGGCAAGAGCTAAGAGAAGAACAAGCTGGCTTACGTCCACGTCCAATCATATCTTCACGTTGAGATCCATTATAGAAGAATCAATTGAATCCAGTCACCACTATGTTCACCACTAGTGATAAATTTTATAGATTTTCAGAAAGCGTTTGATAGTCTTCATCGTTCTACTCTCTGGGAGATTCTTAAGACCCACGGCTTCCAGGAAAAATACATCAACATTATAAAAGTCTTCTATTCTGAAGCAACCTGCTGTGTAAGAACAGATGCAGGAAACTCAGACTGGTTCACAATCAATTCAGGTGTGAAGCAGGGCTGCGTTATGTCACCTATGCTTTTTTTGGGATAGCTATAGACTGGATCATGCGCAAATGCACCAAGATGATCAACTAGGCATCAAATGGCTTAATAACAGCAGACTATTTGATCTTGACTTTGCGATAGCGTGGACATATTGAATTTAATCACACAAGCAACCCACAAACTAACGAGCAATCTTTGCACACTTGCAAAACAGGTTGGTCTCCAGATTAATTTTGCCAAGACCAAAATTATGGACCTCACAAACTCGACAACATCGTAATAAATGGCCAAACACTGGAGAAAGTTTAACATTTTACATATTTGGGTAGTAAAGTGTCAAACAACGGAGCCACGATGAAAGAAATAAACTCTCGTATTGCTATAGCAGCTAGTGCCTTCACTAAATTAACGAATATCTGGCAATCTCAAGACCTTAGTATATGCACAAAGTTAAATTATTTAGGTCATGTGTGATTCCTGTACTGACCTACGTTGTGAAAGTTGGAAATCAACAAAGAAAATTGATAAGAAACTGGACAGCTTTGAGAATAAATGTCTCAGAAAATTATTAAAAGTAAAATGGAGTGATTTCGTTTCTAACAACACAGTGAGAGATAGAACACACCAACAACCCATATCAAATATTATAAGGAAAGAAGGTGGAAATATTTAGGTCATTTTCTTATATCGGACAAACAATGACTAAATCGACAAGTCCTTTTGTGGTCACCAGTTGGGAAAAGAAAACGTGGAAGACCAAAGACCACTTGAAAAACCATCCACAAAAAATAAACTATTGGGATGTAAAACCATACAAGATCTCAACTGCTAGCAAAGAACCGCATCATATGAAGATCTAAAACCCCCTGACCTATGGCGCCCTTTGGGGAAAAAGGGAAAAAACTAACTGTTGCTGCAGGCAAAGAATAAACTGCCCCCACTGTGTTCCCCGTTATATCATCATTCCTGTATGCTGCAGGCTAAAAAAAAAGTAAGGCTGCCAACACTGTGTTCCTGTACACCATCATTCACTGTATCAGGGTTAAAAAATAAGACTCCCAAAACTGTGTTCCCCGTTTTATCATTATTCCCGTATTTCAGGTTAAAGAATAAGACTAGACCCAACATTTCCCCCGTATACCATCAACTGTATGCTGCAGGTTAAAGAATAAACTAGACCAACACTGTGTTCCCTGTTCCATCATTCCTGTTCTGCAGGTTAAAGAATAAGACTAGACCAACACTGTTCCCCCGTATCCCTCATTCACATGCTGCAGGCAAAGAATAAACTCATCCCAAAACTGTGTTCCCCTGTATACCATCATTCACTTTCCAGGTTAAAAAATAAGACTAGACCAACACTGTTCCCCCTTTCCATCTTCACTGTATGCTGCAGGCTAAAAAATAAGGCAGAAACACTGTTCCCTTTTCCATCATTCACTGTATGCTGCAGGTTAAAGAAAAGACTAGACCCAAAATGTTCCCCCGTATACCATCATTCACTGTATGCTGCAGGCTAAAGAATAAAACTAGACCCCTTTCCCCCGTAACCCTCATTCACTGTATGCTGCAGGTTAAAGAATAAAACTGAAACACCCCCCTGTATACCATCATTCACTGTATGCTGCAGGTTAAAGAATAAGACTAGACCAACACTGTTCCCCTTTTACCATCTTCCCGTATGCTGCAGGCAAAAAATAAACTAGACCAACACTGTTCCCTGTATCCATCATTCACTGTATCCAGGCTAAAGAAAAAAGACTAGACCAACCTGTTCCCCCTTTTCCATCATTCACTGTATTTCAGGGTTAAAAATAAGACTAGAAACACTGTTCCCCTGTATTCATTCTTACTTTTAAAAAAATAAATAGACCAACACTGTTCCCCTTATACCATCATTCACTTTGTGCAGGCTAAAGAATAAAACTAGACCAACACTGTGTTCCCCGTATACCATCATTCACTGTATGCTGCACAAAAAATAAGCTAGACCAACACTGTTCCCTGTATACCATCATTCCCGTATCGAGGTTAAAAATAAGACTAGACCAACACTGTGTTCCCCTTTTACCATCATTCACTTTTTAAAGGGTTAAAAAATAAGACTAACCCAAAACTGTTCCCCCTTTTACCATCATTCACTGTATCTGCAGGTTAAAGAATAAAACTAGAAACACTGTGTTCCCCCAACCCTCATTCCCGTATGCAGGTTAAAGAATAAGACTAGACCAACACTGTTCCCCTTTTTCATTCCTTATGCTGCAGGTTTAAAATAAAACCAACACTGTTCCCCCGTATACCATCATTCACTGATCTGCAGGCTAAAAAAAAGATGACCCCTGTTCCCCCGATACCATCTTTACTGTATGCTGCAGGTTAAAAATAAGACTAGACCAACACTGTTCCCCCCTTTTTCCATCATTCATTGTATGCCAGGCTAAAGAATAAGACTGAAAACACTGTTCCCCTTTTCCATCATTCACTGTATGCTGCAGGCTAAAGAATAAACTAGACCAACACTGTTCCCCTGTACCATCATTCACTGTTTCTGAGGGTTTAAAAAATAAAACTAGACCAACACTGTTCCCCTTTTCCATCATTCACTGTATTTCAGGTTAAAAAAAAGACTAGACCAACACTGTTCCCCCGTACCATCATTCACTGTATGCTGACAAAGGGAAAAAGACTAGACCAACACTGTTCCCTGTATCCATCATTCACTGTTTTTGCATTAAAATAAGACTAGACCAACACTGTTCCCCCGTATAATTATTCACTGTATGCCGGTTAAAAAATAAGATAAAACACTGTTCCCCCTTTTCCCTCATTCACTGTATGCTGCAGGTTAAAGATAAGACTAGACCAACACTGTTCCCCCGTATACCATCATTCACTTTTGCTGCAGGCTAAAGAATAAGACTAGACCAACACTGTTCCCCCGTATCCATCATTTTATTTTCAGGTTAAAGAATAAAACTAGACCCAAAACTGTTCCCCTGTATACCATCATTCACTGTATGCTGCAGGTTAAAGAATAAGACTAGACCAACACTGTTCCCCTGTATACCATCATTCACTGTATGCGGGTTAAAGAATAAGACTAGACCAACACTGTTCCCCTGTATACCATCATTCACTGTATGCTGCAGGTTAAAGAATAAGACTAGACCAACATTGTTCCCCTGTATACCATCATTCACTGTATGCTGCAGGTTAAAGAATAAGACTAGACCAACATTGTTCCCCTGTATACCATCATTCACTGTATGCTGCAGGTTAAAGAATAAGACTAGACCAACACTGTTCCCCTGTATACCATCATTCACTGTATGCTGCAGGTTAAAGAATAAGACTAGACCAACACTGTTCCCCTGTATACCATCATTCACTGTATGCTGCAGGTTAAAGAATAAGACTAGACCAACACTGTGTTCCCCAGTATAGCATGTGTTATGAAAATATGAGTTTATATGTTCTTGGAAAGTAAATGAAAATCGTGGCATATCCTTTACAGGACTAAGCCATCAACCACAGTAAGCGAGCAATTTTCTAGGCACCACTTATCATCGTTCAGTAGTTTGACATTGCTTTCTGAGACGGTGAGGTCTAGTTTTACCCGTTTTGTAAAATTACACAGAAGCGAATTTGCATCCAAACTTGCCCACCATGGGGTTTCAACCAGGTAAGCTTGGGTTTGTGATCGAGCTCACTACCGCTTAGGCTAGACGCTCACATATGTTCTTTACACGTTTATAATTAAGTCCATCTTCTTTTTAATAATCCTGTTTTATCTCAACGACAGGATAAGAAGAGATTGCTATATCATTATTTTTTGTGTGCTTCATAAATAGTGTCAGTCCCTGCCTCTGTTATCTCTGTGGTTCTATTTTTTTGAGTGTGCGACTTTTTGCAATGTATCCACTGTATCAGTAATTGTTCTTTGGGCAGCACTGTTTGTTGGTAATCTGCTTATGTATCAAGCCATTTCATTTGTTGTTCAAAAGTCGAACCAACTTGACCGGTAGTCATCAGTTATAAGAGGATTATCATCATAGCACTCTGGGCATGTCCGTAGGTTCTCTGAGCCACGCCTTAACAAATCCAGCAGCATCCAGCGGTCCAACATGCCAGTTTGACAATTAATAAATCTTTTTTGTATATTTGGTATAGCGTTCTTTTCGGGCTGTACCAATATCGACTTCATGCACCGAATACATTTATAGACAACAAATACAGTGGTTCGGACGCTTACTGAAAATGGAATACAACCAACCACCAATAACAGCATACAATAAAAGAGATCAGGCACTGGAGCCAAGGGAAGACCGAGAAAAAATGGATAGCTAATATCAAGACCACGGATATAACACAAGCGTGACTCATCTGGCCCTGGAACACAAATAAAAGCTCCCACCCTCGCTAACAGCAAAAATGGACAACCAATTCCATCATTCACCTGGGCAAAGACAATAGAAATATACACCCATCTCTCTCAATCTGGTCAGCGCCGGAATAAAAGCTGAAATAACATAGCCAGGTAATGACAAAATCAACAAAAAAAGACCCAAAATCAATGGACCAAACCCTACCTCTCTCTTCGGCGTGTCCCTCTGGAAGACCCATGCCATTTGATCCTGCTGCTGTGTTTTGACCACCTTGTTGATGTGACTTGTTCTTTCTCTGTATCTGTCCCCTCGATCGCCCCTTCTTTTTTATGATGGTGGGTCATCATCGTTGAAACCGGCGATGATCTCATCTTTTCCGAGGCTACCCTTGTCCTCTCTGTGCCCCCATCCATCATGTTTATTCACCTGAGTAGAGCTCACTAAATGCTCCTCCTCTTTCAACATCAACCTTTAGTTAAAACCTTTTAGCTTTATATTTGGTGTTTTTTGCCTCTCCATCATGCCTTCGTCAGACATCGTTCCTTTTTGGGATTGGTAAAAAAAGGTTACACCCCAGACTTTAAAGCAGTGGTACAGGAGCAGATTTTTTTGCTATCTTGAATTTTTGGTTCCAAACATTTGGTGTCTCTGTCAAACCCCGTTCTTTGTTCTCTTTTTTAGCCCAAGCTGTGAATGTCTTTCAATTCGAGGGTTCTTTGTTATAAACCATGTCCTTTCTATTCTTTTTCTCTGTCTATTCTTTATAAAGTGCTCTTTTTCTTTATCAAGTGCTCTTGCTATTTTTATCATTAGCTCTATCCTTGTCCTTGTTCAAGCCATATCCTTGTCTTGAGTTCTGTCAAATCCTTGTCAAAAACCCCATCTTTTTTCCCAATTTTATCTGCATCCTTGCCAAAGCCTCATTTCTGTCATGAGTCATGTCTTATCCTTGTGTAGGCCATGTCTTTATCCTTGTCATAAGTCACATTTCTGTCATGAGTCTTGTCCTTATCCTTTGTGGTCTTGCCCTTATTTTTGTCATGGGGCATGTCATTACCCTTGTTGTAGGTCCTGTCTTTACCCCTTGTCATAGGTTCTGTCTTTATCTTTGTCTAGGTCATGCCCTTACCTTGTGGCCCGTCTTTATCCTTGTCATGGGTCTTTCCCCTTACCCTTATCAGGTCATGTCCTTATCATGGGCCCTGTTCTTACCCTTGTGGGCCCCTTTCCTTATCCTTGTCTATGCCCTGTCTTTATTTTTGCCCAAAAGCCATGTCTTTTCATGATGTCTATATCCCCCATCGCCCTGTCTTTGTCTGAGTCCTGTCTTTATCCTTGTCATAAGCCCTGTTTTTCGGGTTTTTTTTTCCCAAAAGGTTTTTTGTCTTTATCCTTGTTAAGCCCTGTCTCTGTCGAGTTTTGTCTTTACCCCTTTCAAAACCCCTTCTCTGTCATATTTTGTCTTTATCCTTGTCAAAACCCCTGTCTCTGTCATGAGTTTTGTCTTTATCCTTGTCAAACCCCTGTCTCTGTCATGAGTTTTGTCTTTATCCTTGTCATAACCCTGTCTCTTCACTAGCCCTGTCTTGTCATGAGTTTTGTCTTTATCTTTGTCTAACCCTGTCTCTGTCATGTCCCCTGTCTTTATCCTTGTCATAACCCCTGCTCTGCCCGGGCCTGTCTTTATTCTTGTCATAAGCCTGTCTCTGCCCCAATTTTTGCCTTTATCCTTGTCAGGTCTTGTCCTTATCCCCCCGCCACCCGGGGGCCCCTGTCCTTATCCTTGCGTAGGCCCTGTCCTTATCCTTGTCTGGCCCTTCCTTATCCTTGTCTGGGTCCCATCTTTTTTTTTGTCATAGTCCTGTCATTTTACGTTTGTCTTTATCTTTGTCATAAACCCTGTCTCTGTCATGTGCCCTGTCTTTATCTCTGTTTTTCCTTTTTTATTTTTTATTTTGTTTTATCTTTTCATAGGCCCTGTCTTTACTTTTCATAGGCCTGTCTTTTCATAAGCCATATCACTAACGGGCCCCATCACTGAGTCATTTTCATTAAAATTCCCGAATCATCTCAGAGACTCCTAAGTCATCAGCTGGACCATGTCTCTGCCTGATGAAGCTCTGTCCATTAAACCCCCTCTGTTTTTTTGCTCTCAAATTTTAAAGGCTTAAAAGATTCCTATAATCCATGTGTTTCCTTAGTACCTTTTTGAAGCCGCGACTGAGTTTTGCTCCAGCATTAGTTTGAAACCTCCTCCCCTCCCCCTGAGTTCCCTCGTGAGTACCTCTACCTCGAACAAATTCACCACCTCTAAGGTACCTTCTCATCCGTTCTCCTGACCCTATATCTATCATAATCTCTGTCTCGTGTCTCTGTCATCATATCTGTCTCTCCTGTCTCTCAATTTCATCCTCTGTTTATTCTTCAAGGGTGCTAGATTACTTTTGGACTGTCGATTTTTCCCTCATATGATGATCTTCTTTCATCTTCTTCTTTAGAATAATCCCCAAAGTTTTTGTTCCATTTCCCGGTTGGTTCCTTTTTGTCTGTTAAAAAAATAAAAAAAAATTGGACATCTTTCTTTCAGAGACAATTTTCCCCGGGAAAAATAATTTTCGTACTCCAGTCTGCCATGTTACATCAACATATCATACTCCAGCCTGCCATGGTTCCATACATATCTGATACTACCAGCCTCCCATGTTCATCATTATCTGATCTACCATCCATGTTACATCACTTTCTGATACCCGCCTGCCATTTTAAATCATACTATCTGATACTCCAGCCTGCCATTTTACATAAAACCCATATCTGATATACCAGCCTCCCCTGGTTCATCTAATTCTTTTAACCACCCCCAATTTTACATCATACATATCTGAAATACCAGCCTGCCATTTTAAATCATCTATCTGATACAAAGTCTGTCCTTTAAATTGTGACGTTTGTGATTTTTAAAACTCCTGTTGGATCTCAGTGATTTTTATGCAGCCTTAGAATATCCAGGGCCAAAAATAAAGCAACCATAGTTCATAGATGCTAGGTTTATGGGAATTCCTTTGTTTTTTTTTAACAATTGCAAATAGGGGGCTAAAATTTTTAGATTTTACAGTAACCCCTAAATTTGTCCATGTCAATTCTATTCATAGGGGTATCTCCCTATTAACTTTATAGGTCAAAAATTTTTGTGTTGCCCTTTATGTCAAGTGAACTTGGATACAATATGCAAAAGTTATCTCCCCCTTGGTAAACCAGACCCCAGGGGGTCTTCTTCACCACAAATTGTATGATGGAGCATTTGGATATGTATCGTTCTTTTTCAGTCTGTAATCAAAAATGTTTGTTTATCCAATCTGGCGATTCCATGGGTTGATAATTGTTACTGGCTGGACAAATTTAATCCCTCTGGTGCCAGTACCGTCTTCCTCTGGACACATTTCAACACACTTCTTCCAGAACTGCATGTCTATCATTGAGAGGACTCACGTGTCAGAACTTCAACATCACACATTTTAAACCTGTTCTGTTGACCGCCCTTTCTGCCCAGACAAGCTCTTCGGTTGAGGGGAGCATGATATGGAGGGGGTTTGCAAAAGGGTGTGGCGTATTCATGATTTTGTCAATATAAAAATTTTTCTTATTTGTCATCCTCCCAGGTGCAACAACGGGGTTTTAAATATGTATCTAGGACATTTTCCATGAGCCAAGTCCTAATTTGATCTTTTTTTATTTGATGCATTGGGACTTTGTCTTCCCCTGATACTGGTTGTGATAGGATGCATTATCCATTTGAACAGATGGTCTTTTAAATTGGAAATAGATCTTTCTCCATCCCGTGCCTGAAAATATTATTTATTTCTGTGTGTAGTCCCCCACCGGGACTTTTGATTGCAAAAAATCCATCTGGCAAAACCTTCTTACTGCTTCCTGCATGTGTTAGTATATGCCTTTGCTGCTTGGTATTTTTTTTTTCTGTTCACCGTCTACTGATTGCCATTCTTTAGCATTGGTGTGGGGAGCATTGACCCAGGATTTGTCCAAATATACAATATCATAGCCTTGCCTCCGCCGCTCCGGATCTCCTCAGGTATTTACTTGGGGGCAATTTGTGGTTTTCACAAATTATTCCTGCCTTTGTTTTTTGAAGGTGGCCGGGCTCTTAATTTTTTTAGGTACTTTTAAAGTTAATTTTAAAACTGATTGCAGTTTTAATTTCAGTTTTCCCGGGGTAACAAGTTGATTTTTAAACATTTTCAAAAGCTCCCCTCTTTGACATCTATGTCCAAAATTAATTTTCTTTTTCCCTTTCCCTTTTGACATTAGTACTTTGTGTCCCTTTTTTAAACCATCGGAAAAAATTCTCTATTCAGACCAAACGCAGTTGTTCGTTTCTCAGGGTTATGAATATAATATAGATACCCTCTTAGTTCCCTACGGAAATTTGGTATTAAAAATGTCCTTCTCTTTTATAAATTGCACTTCAGATCTTTTAATTGATATCAATTCAGTTTTGATAAGCCAACAAATATGATACAAAACTTCATACAAATGCGAGATACCCTTAACTATACCCGGGGATCCCAATTATAAATATGCTTTCCGTTAAATCGACTGGGTTAGGTGCGGGAAAACGTAAATTTTGTTTTACTCCCCATATTTCAATGTTACCATAATGTATTTTTAGAAAACGGGGTTTGTTCCCCTGATCTGTTTCTTTTGGTCAATCCCGGGGAGGGTTTATTTTAATATAACCTGAAGAAAATATTTCAAACCCAAATTTTCTTGGAAAAAAAAAATTTCTCTAGCGTCATGGATATTCTAAGGCTGCTTGCAAAAATCCCGAATCAACAGGTGGGTTTTGAAAATCAATTTCAAACGTGCTCAAATTAATGGAAAATATACCAGCCTCTATATTACATCATACATATCGATACCAGCCAGCCATGGGTTTCATCTATTTTGGTCCCTCATTTTTTCTGGGCAAAAGGAGGCTGCATTTTTTCAACCGTCATCATTGCCCTCCATGACTTTTGTGTTCTTCTTTTCACCATTAGGGGAAACCAGATCCACAACCAAGGTCTTCCAACCCTCCCATCCAAGACCCCTTTTAGATTTTCTCTCCCTTTTAATGTTGCCCCCCTCAATACGATTTGAGTCTCTAAATTGAAGCTTCAAAAAACTATTTATCATACTTATGCACATTGAATTAGGCACAATCTTTTTTGCATTAAACCAATACTAAAAGGCCTTTGTAACACTCATTCAAACAGTAAATTTCCCGTCTTTTCCCTTCATCTCCCCGACATTGGCGGACTGTTCTAAAAATTTATTTTCTTTTTTTTGTGGGGACTTCTCATCTTTTGGGTTTTCTTAAAAAAATTGATAATATGGGGAAAAAATATAGAACATATGAAAATAAATACTATTTAACATAGGAAAATAATAATAGTGATAATTGATAAATAATACCCAAATTGAAGATAAATTATGTAGAATAGGGTAAATAAAATTTACTTTTGAAATAAAGTTAAAAAGAGAGAAATGCCATGTGTATTTTTGATTTTTTTTTGGTTACTGAACCGGGTATTAAAACAGAAGCGCCCAAAAGGGGCTCCAAAAAATGTCGAAGATTTATATGCTGATGGTTCCTGTGCTTGGGGGTCTGTGCTAGGGTTGTGACTCTGTCTTTTTGACGTTCTGATTTTTAATCCCTCGGACAGTTTGGGTTCAAATTGTTTCCGTTATTTTAACAAAGGGCGATGACACCACCCCTTCAAAAAAATGCAAACTGCTGGCTATAAATGGTCCTGAAAATCAAGATTTTTTTTACTGGGTTTTTATTTTCTCCCTTTTGGATAACCCCAATTTTCATTCCTGTGCATTCTGGTTAAAAACTCATAACTCTCTACTCAGGCATCCAGTTCTTCTTTCAATGGTAACTCCAAACTCTTGAAAACGCTGGATAGTTTTAACATAGTAACTCCCAAAATCCCAAATCATTTATAGTTCAACATCTATTTTGTGTCTTCATCCAACAGGCGTTCGAAGAGAGACAACATTCCCCCTTTTCTCCCGAACCTCCCCAAAAATCAATGCTGTTGATGCAAGCCCTTTCCCCCTTTTCATTGTGCAATCCCACATGTCCCGGAAATAGATCCCAAAACCTCTGGGGTTAAAAACCCCTAGGCGACATCCCTCCTTTGGGAAAACCTATTGGATCTTCAAACAACAAGTCAGATCAACAAGGGGCCCCCAGTAAACGGGGCCCCAAGGCCAATGGGGACGGGAGTAACAGCCTCAACCTTCTTTTCTCTGGAATTTTTCTCCATTTTTTCTCTGCAACAACCCTCATGCCTCTGGCAAAAACTTCAGCCTGACTTTTCACCATGATCAAAAAACCCCTTGGAAAAAAAAAACCCTCATCCTTGTATTACCTTCTATCGCAGCTTGGAGTTCAGCTGTATATTTAGTACTATATCTTATTAGACAAATATATGGTCTTTTTTTTTCTTTACGGTCCCCAAGTGTTTTTTCTCTCCCCTTTTCCTTGTTTTCAGTTCATCCTGGACCTCTTTTTAAAAAACTGCACCTTTGCATTTTTTTCCCACAACTCATTTGTTTGGACAGAAGAAAAGCTCTTCTTAAAAAGGCCTTTGGGGCATCCTTATATCGGCAGTGCTCTCCTTGTGTATCTTCCCCTTAAAATTTACAGAACATTTGTTTGGTTCGCATGCCCATTTTTCCCGTCCCCTAGCCACAGTCGTCTACCACTTCCCCGATGAAGGCAAGTTTGCATCTTGCTGTACTTCAAATTTTTAGTTTCCCCCTTTTTCAAAACCCCACAGTGTTCTAATCTTGGAACATAGGTGAAGATGTTAAGTGTTTCATCCCGTGGTGGCTGTCCATGTTTCGGGCCATACAGTAAAGTTTTAATTACACAGGTTGCTATTTAATTTTATCTCAATGTTAATTTTGTCCTGCCCCAGCTCTTTTTAAAAGTTTTTTGAATATAGTAGTGCACTATCTATTCAAAAATTTAATTTTCCATCTAGACTCACTCACCCAAGATAACAAAAAACTGTGGAACTGTTGTTATATGGTTATCATTTAAAGAAGACTAAATGCATGTATGTATACCAGTTATCTGGAATAAATATACCTAGTTATTAAATATTACGAACAGAGAAAAAATAAATAAACCTGTCAGAAAAGAACTCAAAATCAAAAACTGGCTGATGCTACAAATAAGAAAAGAAGAATTGAGATATTTTGAACATATAAAGACACGAGGGGCTGGAGGACCATCATGGAAGGAAACATCCCAGCAAAGAGGAAGAGGAAGAGCATGGAGAAGATGGATTCGCCTTGATGCAACTGATGGTTTGGGCATGACCCCAGCTGCAGAGGCGGGACAACTGGCCTGAGGAGATCTCATTCTGAAGGATTGTTAGGGTGGCAAAGTTCTGCGCAGGACAAGCTATTTGATGATGAGTTGTTAATATATTTGGTGGTGGTATGTTATGAAGCAAACATGATGGTAAACTAAAGAGATTCAAACAGAGAGAGAGAGAGACAGAGATTAATCACACTCACTTTGTTGACATCTTTCTTGGGCCAGTGAGCAGTCCTCTCAAATACCAGCCTCTCGTTTGGGGATTCACTCTTTCTCTCCTTCTCTTTGTCAGAAGAGACCAGAGAACTATTGGACATGTTGGATGTGCTACGATTCAGTAATGTTAAAGCTTGTTTTAAGCTTGAGCTGATGATGACTGACTGTTCTGTTCATTGTGTAGAGCTGCTGTTTTCTGCTGCTGCAGAACTGGATGTGGTGTCCATTTCTGTGAGAAGAGTGAGTGTTATTAGATTAGAAAACTGATTTGTCAGACGAATATTCATATATGTTTATGACAACATACAAGATGGTGATGGTGTGGTATACAAGGATGGCACATTGACTCGAGGCAAGCAAATAGTGTGAGACGTCAGAGAAAGTTCAAGAGGTAAAACTGTCCAGGAGACAACAAGTAGCCTCACAATAAAAACAATGGCATTGACCAGGGCTTAAGGCAGAGCACACACACAAGCACATACCAGCATGTATAATGGGTGATTGTGAACATGCTCAAGAAAATTCTGATCTATTTCATAAAACACTTTTCAAATATTGGGTTTGACAAATGACCAGCCATCTCAAATAATCCATGTAACCTTATGTATACCTGGTGAGGCAGGAAAGGTCAAGAGTGAGCAGGTTGACTAACTGATACATCAGTGACTGAGCGCAAGGATGTGCAAAGGATAGGTCGGACATCATCAATGACATGAGAGACAGTTGGAATAAATTTGACCTTATTTTAATAGGTGACCTTTTCTTTATTAGGGTCTAGTGCTGAGTGTGGTGGACTATGGCCTTGGTCTTCTGACAGTAAGCAGAACATCGCTGGATAAGTTAGAAAGGATCCAAAAGAAGCGATGAGGCGTATACTCGGTTGCACACGTGATACTTCTTGTGAGGCAATGCGCTATGTCCTTGGATTGCCAACGATGGCCCACGAGACACAAAGTCGCACAGGTAAGCGTATCTGAGAGTTTCTGCGGCAAATCATCCTCTGCACAAATCCATAAATGAGAACAAGGGCAGGCGATTGAAGAGAGGTCAATCCTGGATGACCGAGGCAGAGGATGTTATTAAACAGATCTGTACTCTAGATGAAAATGAGGCACGTGACGAATAGATGCCTATATCAGAGGATATGACTGTTTACACCAGGGTTTTCAGCACACTTGGGCCTCGCTTGAGAATAGGCCCGTCAATGTGGAAATTCTTGCACTCGTTGATCAGCACTCCCATCCAGGTGATATCATTATCTACACCGATGGCTCTGTCAAGCGTGGCACCAGATCATCGTGGGCTTACTCACACAAGCAGTCGCACACTTCATGAGGACTGCGGGGCTTTTGAGACAACAACATCGAGCATGACTATGAAGATCACCGCTGCCTCCAGGGCTCTGTTATGGGTGGCTGAGCAACAGGTAACCTATGATCATCATATCAGACTCGATGGATATGCTTCAACTGATTGAATCTGGAAGTATGCGTGTGGAATGGGTGGACATCATTTGGAGATCACATCTCAAGAAAATGACTTGGCTGTACACGCCTGGACATGCTGGAGTGCGGGTAACGAGCGTGCTGACTCTCTTGCAAACAGTGCCCGACTCAAGTGGGCAGAAGTATGGACAGAGCCGATATCATCAATGCAGTACGCTCTCAATTGTGTGACATGGGCGGGTCTCAGACACTGGAGCGAGTTCAAGAATTAGGCGTTAAGTTTGGACATGCCAGACAGTGTCGTCTTCGTGATAAAAGAGAAGTATATAATCAACTTCTCATGGGTGTACTGTGAGCAAATGGACTTTGGGATGGCTGCTGCAACGGAGGACAGAGCACAAATGGGAATGCCCAATGTGCCATGACGTCGATCGCATAACATAACATTATTTTTAGACTTCTTTCTTCTTCTTCCAACGTTTTCAGACATCGATTTGTATACTTTAAAGTAGTTAGTGGTCAACCGGAGTCCATGTACATCTCCATTTAGTTTGTCTTGGACTGATATGGGGATTGGCCATGTGTTTTCTCTGTTCCATGTCGTTGGAACATTCTTGCAGTATGTGTGTCTCCCTGTCATCTTGCTGGTGCCACATGTACATATGTCGATGGGCCTATTTTAACCTTTAAATAGGTGATTTATCAGTCTGTGTGCCCTGTTCGTAGACGAAAATGACAACCTGTTTCTCTCTGCTTAGTTGGTGGTAGCATCGTCCTTTTCATGCCCTGGGTGATCTCTCAGCCATTTGTTCTTGTAGGCCATTTTTATCCGTACTTTTGCTTCCTCATATGTCATACTGGTGTCTGTGGTAGCCTGCTTCCTGCTTTTGCCAATATGTCTGCAATCTCATTTCCAGGTATTCCTTGCAGTGAGATGACATCCACTGTATTACCTCTGGAAGATCATTGCATCTTGGTGTAGTGATACTTGCAGTTCCTTCAAGTTGTTATCGTCTTCATTTTTGCTGACAGTAATTACTGACAGGGCATCAGTAAGAAATACCAGGTTTTTATTTACATGTTCCTCGTGCTATAGCTTCTGCCGCTTTTGAGAGACCTCTGCCTCTGCTCTGTAATTGCTGGAGAACCTTCCTGTCGCTAATTTTAGCTTCCTGAGTTTCATGTCACTGAGCACTATGAGGGCTCCTCCTCCTCCATTTTCAGTTGCATTTGCCACATGGACCCATCTGCTTCATGGTCCACCTGCTGTTAGGAAAGTGTTCCTTTAGGGACCACTCGGTGGCCAGGAGTTTCTTCTTCACTTGTTTGTTGGTTTCCTACTATCCCTGTGATGTTCTCCATTCAGCTCTGGGAATTTTGTATCTTTCCATATCTGTCTTGTGTTGGTGTATTTTAGTGGTTTGGGGTAACTGGCACATGATGGTTGTTGTTTGCTCATCATCATCTTGGTTTGTAACTGCAAGGTTGGTTCGTTTAGTCTGCCCCTTCCCTGGCCATTCATTCTGTGTTTACATTGGGTGATCTTCGTCTCTTGTTTTCTGCTTGTTTTTGTGCTCTGCTGTCTCTTATATCCTCCATTGGTTGTAGGCAGGTGGTCTTCTCCATTTCCTGTATTGGAGTAGATCTCATTCCCCCTGTAATAATTCTCTTAAACAGTTCTGAACACGGTTGATTTTATTGAAGTTGGATTGGGCTACAGTTGCCCCATGCAGAGATTCCATAATAGTCCAGTGTCGGGCGAACATATCCCATATAAGCTTCTAAAACATTATCTGCCCCCAGGTTGTGCCAACTCGTTTTCATGATTGCCATCCTGGATTTTGCTCGAGTTTGTTTTTTCAATCTGGCATGCCATGTCATGCGCAAGGTGATTCCAAGGTATGTGGGGTTTTTCTCTGGGAGCAATATATGGTTATTTAGTAGGAGCTTTGGACTTTGGGGCTTTTGTTGATAGGAGAAAATGCATTATATCGTTTTCTTTTCATTGGCCCCCGATCAGCATGTATTGGACCATTGGTCTGGGATGTGAGGGCCCTGTTTGTATTCCTGCTTGTTGCACCTTTGTTGTTGTCACGCTCCTCTGATGTCCACAGGGCCAGGTCATCCATACAAGTACGTGGTGGATCCTTCTGGGTATGTTCTCGGTTTCATGTCATTGATGGGGAACAGTGTTAGCGTGTGCCACCCTGAGGAACTCCTTGTTCTAGTGTTGTTTTCCTGCTGGTGAACTCTTGCACTTACACTTTAGCAGTTCTTTTTTCTAGATACTGTGATATCCATTTGTACATTCGTCCTGCTACTGGGTTTTCCTGTAACTGCTTTTAGGCCAGCCTTCCACACTTTATCAAAGCCCCTTCTCAAGATCTACCCATACTGCTAGCGTTTGTTTTCCCTCTTATAAAGCATCCTCTATCTCCCTGGCGATGTGTCACTTGATCTTCTGTAGATCCTGTGTTTTCGAAAGCCTGCTTGTTGGAGGGAGTAGCAATCCCTTTTCTTCAAATGCCACATGTCAGTAAATTGTTGATCATGCGCTCTAGCAATTTTCCCTACGCAGCTCAGTAGGATACAGGTCAGTCTGTAACTGCTAGGGTCTGCCAGGATCCTTCCCCGTCTTTTTATCGGTATCCAATATAAACTTCCTTCCATTCTTTGGGTATAACGCCACTTTTCCAGCTACAGTTAAATATTTCTAGTAGCTTCTTTTACAGCTTAATAGTCCCATTTCTATTATCATTTATTAGTTGCATCCATGTTGCCTGGTGGTGTCTTTTCTTTAGAGCGTAATGCTTTTCTAATTCATGTATTGTGAATTTGGTTGTCATGTGCTCCTCAGGGGACCTTGAATGAGGTCGTGGCCATTAGTTCTTCTTTTATGGTTTCCTCCTTTCTTCAAGACTTATCTATGCCATGATTTACTTGTGTAAAGTGCTCACTAAGGATATTGGCAACACTTTCCCGGCTTGGCTGTTCATCATTCTGTTTGATGGTGATTGTGCTTGGCTATTTTCTTGGTTTAGTGCCCTGGCTAGTTTCACAACTTATTTCCATCTCTGTCTAGGTTAGACTTTGTGTTTTTCTATCCAGCTGTTTCTAGCATTGTTTCGTTTAGTGTTGGTTTGTATCACCGGATTGGCTTTAAGTTTAATGTTTGCTTCTATTGTTCTTTCTATTTCTGCAATGTTTCTTTTCCGTTAGTTCTACTTCTAGTTGTTCTAATTAAATCCGTCCAAATGGGCTGTAGTTTAGTCCTACTTCCTCGAGGATGGACTCTGTGGCTGCTTTTTTGGAGGGCTTTATTTGAAGTCTGCAACCCAGCTTTAGCACTCTTGCGTATGTTTAGGGTTCACAGTATGAGTCTCTATCAGGAGTGCCATTCCCTGATCTGCTAGTTTGTAGTTCCATCTTATTGTGGCTTTGGTTGCTGTGGGGAGTATGCAACATTTACGGCCAGCTTTGCAGTCTGTGATCACTTCCCTGCAGTTGGTCAGCACCATTCTGTCAATTTTGTGGTAGATATCACCTGTGCTAAAGGCCAGGTCTGGTGTGGAGGTGGTTTTCCAGGTTCTGGAGTAATAACTAGTTTATCCTCAGCATTGTTGATTAGAGTGTAGGTTGCTGTCTATCTCCCAATCCTCCCACCTCATCACCTCTGTTATTTGTATCCTGGTAGCCCCACCGCTTGGGTGACTAGCCAAGTCTCCCTGCTACTATGCAGTTTGTTGGTATTATGTTCATGTTCTCCAGTACTAAGTCTTGTTTGGAGGGCAGTAGATGTTATAGATCAGTGCTCCCAATTGAAGGTTGTTGGCATTCTATCCTGATTTCTGACTGTCTACTAGCACATACTGTTATTTCTTGACATGCAATCTCATTTCGGGCGAGGATCAGGACTTCACCTTTGCGTCCTTCCCTGTCTAATCGGAAGGTCTGATATCCTCTAATGGAAAATCTGTGGCTAGAGTTTGGGTGCGTCTCTTGTATGCATGCTATGTCTATCTGCTCCTGTTGTAGATATTTTGTTAATGGGACCTTCTTCTTTAGTACTCCCTCACATTATACATAATGTTGAATGTTCTGCCGTTCTTCATAGTGTTTGTCCCTGCTAACACTGTCCCCTGGCTCGTGGCGTGGATGGTGTACATACCGTCTGTCGAGACTCAGTTTGGCCACTCACTCTTTTGTATATAGTGATGTCGTCGTAAAACGAATTGCGCTGCACATTGCATGCCGACCTTCTCTGGCGTTTCTGTCAGGCTGCCCACCTTTAGCCTTAATTTATTAACCTACAAGGCAACAGGTTGGACTGCCACTTAGCCCATCGCCATAGCAGTCACGCTACTTCTCGATAATAAGTTCGCTATTCTCGATACGAAACATGACTGCGCTCAGAACCACAATGTACGAGTCAGGCGTTTACTCCTGACATACATACACAAACAGACCACTAATCCATGCACGTTTTATCCGCTTTTGCGTAGCGAAACGCGTAAATCACACATAATCACAAGAAATCGCTGGTTTATCCGTTACGAATTTTTTCACACCCGACATGTTGGCGACCGGAAATCGACCCTCCATTTTTTCAGATATCTGTAATCCTCATTTCTAACCAGATGAATATAATGGAGCAAGAGACTCTGAAGTGCATAGACATGAACACTTTTAACAAGTGGGGTACTACTGATTATCAAAGGAGGACTAGATTAGGAACAATGCAGCTTAGCACTGGTATGTTCTGCGGGTCACAGTTTGCAGCTGTCGCATGTCTATCCTCCATGCTTTTGTTGTGAGGGACCAGTTTTCAAATCTGTGTGCCCACTTTCATGTTTCATACTTGGAAGCTGTCAAGTATACTGACAATTGAACACTTGTAGATCTTGTTAACAGGAACAATTAACACTTTGATCGGCAATCCGGGCATTACTGTCTCCCATTGCAATGGTGTTGACAATTTTCTTACAAAATAACTGTTTTAAATCGGTCATTAAATTTAAAAAGCAGCGTAACGCTTCAAAATTTTCTAGCACCGTACTTGAATGGTTTGTAACATCCAAGAAAAAATATTTACATGTAAATTAGTCATGATTGTGGGGTGGCCATCTTGATTTTGTATGGCTATTTTATAGAAATTCTCAAGATACATTAACCAGCCACTTTTCCTAGTTTTTAGTGAGTTTGTTCAATTTCAGGCAATATATTGGAGGACATGGTTGTCAATGAATAAAACAAGTTAATTTTGAGTATTGGTTTAATGATTGACAACATATTTCAACATAAAAAACAAACATAAGTTTGAATAAAATGGAAAACATTTTTATTTTCTTTGGAGTGTATTGTGTTTATGTGGCATCTGCAATGAGTGTTTGTGAATGTTAAATGAATAAACTACACCTCTAGTTATAATAACTGATATTAACTCTGCTTCATGAACTGGGGTTTATATTGTATTTCTGTCTTCTCCCAGGAGTTTTGCAGGGAACGTTGATAATCCTCAACTGTCA
>JADZMA010000826.1:0-29167 GCA_020796225.1 Arion vulgaris | reverse complement strand
TATGTCCAATGCCCGCCTGCCCAGCGTGTTCGTGAGCTTGGACGGGGTGACTAGTCCTCTGTGGGGCGGGTTCAATCGCGACTGGCAGAAAAGCCACAGGTTCCCTAGATTCACGGTGTTTGTGGCACCGAACTGAAGGGTTACAATGTCCATGGCACTGAGCCAAAGAGCTGAAAGCTCAAGTGCTTCTGGATCGGAAAACAACAATATATGTCCTAATAAATGCCAGCATTGTTTCTTTAATAATTCCTCTCTTACCTTCAATAAGTTACATATTGTTTCTTTAACTTTTGTTTAACTGGTGTTCTGTTCTTTCCATTTGTAACCCTCCCATGCTATTTTAACCTTTCTATTCTGTGCAAGTTATCAAACAGCTTGTCCTAGAGCAGAACTTGCCACCTAACAGTCCTGAATTCTCTCTCCATAGGCAGAGATGATGTATTGATTCCTGTTGGCATTGGTATATATTCTTCACCGGGTTCAATGTCTTCAAGTGAACACATCTGTTGAATACAGTCCTCAGCCTGTATTTTCCTCTTATTAACCTATTTCCTTTTTGTCTCTGTATTTCCATGTGCAGATGATGTTGTGTGTCAGCATCGACTGAAGGTATGCCATGCACTGTCTGTACATTGAATCCAGTAATAATTGCTTTGTAAATGCCTTTTGATCAAAACATTGCTGTATATTGTTTTTTGTACTTTGTAAAACTACAGTACTTTGTTTTTACATGTTTTGCCATTGCTACATAATTTTACTGCAGTCGTCTTATATCGTAATAATTGCTGCTGATTTGATTGTCTGCTTTTCCCTTGTAAAAGGGTGAACATTTTTGCAATGATTAGGTCTTTTAATTTCAGACTGTGTTCCAGTATAGATCATTGTTTTGGAGAGCATTGGACATGGTTTTTATGAAACCGCTATACATTGTAGGCCTACTGGAGCAGAAGAGAACCATGAATGTGGAAGTATTCACAAATTTTGTGGATGAATATGTGAGTCTTTGTTACTATTGTTTATAATTGTGTGTGCAATGTTTTCCTTTTGTGGGTGAATGTGAGTCTTTGTTACTACTGTTTGTAGCTTTGTGTGTGCAAAGTGTTACTTTTGGTGAATGAGTCTTTGTTACTACTGTTTGTAGCTTTTGTGTGCAAAGTAGTTACTTTTGTGGGTGAATGAGTCTTTGTTACTACTGTTTATAGTTGTACATGTGAGGCTTTCCTTTGTGATTTAGACACACATGCTCAATAAAGAGTTAATTTGTTGCTGATCATTAAAAACTGCCCTATTTTGTATGTAGGCGCTTTACATTCTATAAAACTTTGAACAGATTTTTGTTTTGAGAATTTGATAGTTCTGAATTTTAGAATAATAAAACATTTTACTTTTCAAATTTCTTAGCACCACCCATCAGTTGGAGCCATTGTTGAAGTTCACAGCCATGCCATAGATGTTTACTCTGCCATTCTCATTCTCTCCGCTAAGTTTACTGGCCTGAAGTAAGTGTATGCATTTATTCTGTTATAAGAATTACTTTAACTGTCATTGGCAACTCAAGGAATTATTTTTTGCAATACGTACATTTAAAATCAGTGCTGTTGTATGGCTTGAAACATAGAGGACAACAAAAGAAACCAAGAAACTACAGGCTTTTGTAAATGGATGCTTACGAGAATAGAGGCATTAAGATGGTATAGATAAGATTACTAACGATTAACTCAGAGAAAGAACTAAGCAGATACCAGTGGAAAAGGAGTTAAGGAAGAGGCAATGGATAGGACACACATTAAGAAGACAGATTGAAAGCATTGCAAGACTGGCACTGTTTTGGAACCCAAATGGAAAGAGGAGATGGGAAGGCTAAAACTACCTGGAGAAGAGAGCGAGATTGATATTAAAAGGATTGGCAAGAGAGAAGGGCTGGAAGAAGTTTGCTAAGGACATGTACTCGTTGGGAGTTGAACGGTGAAGAACTACATTTCAAACTGATTTTTTTCCCGCTTGTTTATTGAAAGCTGTTTCATGTCCTGTTGAACACTCATTCTGATGTCTTTATCTGTCAGTTTCCTTTATGTTTATGATTTCATAACTTATTGTCTGCAGCAGTTTATATTTAAATGGTATTAATAAAAGAAATCTTGTTAACAGAAGTACTTAATTAACTTAATTTATATTAGTAATCTTTTCAGCTCTTTTTGGAACTCGGTTCGCCAACAAGCATACAAAATTAATTTATCTTGTAGTATTCTTCCCAATCACTCTAACATCTCTTTTCTCTGTGGGTCTTTTGATCGTCCTTTATTTCTTTTGATCTTTTATATCTTTTGATCTTCCTTTATTTCTTTTGATCTTCCTTTATTTCTTTTGATCTTTTATATCTTTTGATCTTCCTTTATTTCCCATAACAGAAGTATGAAGAACAAAATGTTTGGAAGGAAAAAGATACCTAAATTTCATCTGTTTGGAATGAACTGTTAATGCAAGAAATAATTTCTTAAGTCTTATTTTTCTCCACATTATTTTGCTGGACCGTTTCAGGTGGAGTCTTTGCTTCTGTAAAGCTTAGTGTTGTGTGACGCTGTGTTGGGCTACCTCCAGCCTTTTCATTTTTTAAAACAGGTGTAATTGGTCTATATCGTTGGTAAAGTGGGAGGAGATCGTAGCACCTGGCCAGAGTGCTGTGATAATGATCCTCATTAATCACTATTTGACAATACGTTCTGGAAAATTTGAAGAGTAGTAAAGATGATTTTCTCGTTGTAGAGTTATTCTGTATGTTGTTTTTTTTGTACTTTGTAAAACTACAGTATTTTATTTTTATGTGTTTCGTCAATTGATTTTTACCAATGATAGTACAATATCAAATAAATCTCTACAGATATTTTCTCTACAATTGGCCACTTGTAAGCACTATCTGTGCTTTCTGGTTCAACTTGAGTGCCCTGGCAATAGGTGTTGGCATTGTTTTATACATGAGAGTGAACTGTGCAGAAGAAGTCAGATAAACAGAAGATTACTGGAGATTCTAAGAAAGATCAGAAGAACTTGCATCAAACCAGTTACCAATCATCATTAGGTGAGGCAAATACTCATTTTGAAGTTTTAATATCGTGGCTCTCAATGGATTGTGAAGGTGACATATTTGTTTAAGGAAGATATTACAATGGTAAAACAGTAATGAATGGATGTTGATAATTCTCTCATTTGCTGGACACTTGCTTAGACTGATGTACCAGATTTCCCCGTAACTCATTCATGTGGAAATCTGATTCATGCAGCCTTAATATGGGTGTGTTTCATTGCATCTTCAGCGCCATTTGGAGCTCTGGTGCTTATCCTTAGGCGATGTGTCCGGTTTTAGTCAGCTTGCCATTGGCTCTCCGTCAGCCTTTGGCTGTCCCAGCCGACCTCAAAGCAGCAGGTTGTTATTTAGATAAAGAGAGAAATAATAATCCATAATGGAAAGGATTTGGAATAGACTGGTGTTATTTGTACTAAGAATGTGTTGAGTAAATTGCAAACCAGTTGAATAACCAACATGGAGGCAATCTCTCCACCATGCAAATGTACAACAAGCAAATCACCTGCTGATGTAAAATATCTGGTTATAAGAACAGAGATGAGGATTTCTATACTCTAAATTAGAAGATGAGCAATTGAGTAAGTAAATAATGAATAAACAAACGTTAAGAACATTTTTTTTAAAGTCATGAATTGATGACTATAACAACATGATGATAGTTGGTTTTTTCATTTATCCTATGAATTTAAGCATAGTCATGACACCTCTGACTTATTTTTGCATTAAGGCTTGCTTTCTTTATCATCAGTGTCTCTCACCATTCAGGCGAGCTTTACTCCGTCTTCAGAGGTTGATGATAGTGATATCACCATCATCATCAGCTGTCTCCACTTTGAAGGCTGACTGCAATAAATATACAACAAATTCTATTCCTTGTTCTGATGGTACACTCTGATAGCCTGCTGCTTTTCCACCTCTTGATGTTTTCATCTCAATTATATCTATGCTTTCTTTGCTTTTCTGTCCTTGTTAGTATACAAATGTAAAAGGAAATGAAATTTTCTGTAAAAATAAATGTCAAGAATAGAAGCTAAACGATCTGGTTATGTATAAAAATAATCAGCAGCTCATCAATCAAAATCGAACTGGATAGGTCAGTCACTGGATGATGTTGGAGATATTTCGAAGGAGATCGGAGCACCTATGGACATGTCCGAATTTCAATGAAGATATTTCATACTGTAACATATGATACAATTGATTTAACATGCATGATGGGTTCACTGCTAGCTAAGTTGATAAAATTCCGGGGTTTGATGCCAGCTTGGGTCAAAACTTCTGTCTATACGATCGATGTCATAGCATTGGGCATTTTCATGCCCGCTCTGTCCTCTGCTGCAGCAGCCATCCTAAAGTCCGTATGCTCACCGTACCCATGAGTTGATTAGTATACCTTCTCTCTATACCACTAAGACAACACTGTCTGGTATGTCCAAACCTATCTCATAATTTTTGGACTGTCCAGTGCTCCAGACTCGCCATATCACATAAATGAGAGAGTACGCATTTGCGATCGCTCTGTCCATACCTCTGCCGCTTGAATCAGACATCGCTTTCGGACTACAGGAAACTGATCCTTTACTTGGGCATCTACATTAGAAGTATCTCGCAGTCAGAATAAGCCTGCCATATGGGGAAGAATACTGGTGATAAGGAAAGCGCTGTCACTGCAAATATCGGTCAGATGAGCAATATTAGGTGCAATGACTAAGTCTGAATTAATAGTGGCGGACAAGAAAAATATGCATGATCTTGTTACATGCGCGCTGGTCTCACAAGGAGCAAAGAATAGTAACACTGCGCATACAAGGCCTAGGGAAGCTGCTGAGTAAATAAAAGGCATCACAGAAATCGGATAGTTGGCCTACGTAGACACACAAACATACAATCACTTTTAGACTCAGATCACATACAAATCACAAAGAGTGGTCGATATGAAACGTTAAAAAGTTACAGTGTCACATTTTAGTTTCCATTGTACTAATGATTAGAAATTTGATATAAAGTCCTTCATTTGTTTACAGATTCTCAGACTAATAAAAATGATGCAGAAACACACAGTCCTCCTCTGGGACAAAGTTCTACTGATGGTCTTAGGTCAAATAATGAAAGTGATAGCTTTATAGATTTGAGAAATCGGAGAATCAACTAACGCACAAACTTATTTGATCCGCTGTTATTAGTACAGTGCAGCAGAAGCCAGTTTGTAGTATTAAAAATTACACGATTGTAATATGTGTATGCAAAGTATTCATATTTACTATTTATTATGTAGCTATCTACTTTATTATTCTTTAATTCTGTTGCTAATGATCTTTCCTATTTTAATACTGCCATATTTTTTTCTAGTTTTAACCCTTCAATTCTATTTTTAAAATGTCTTATGGGTTTTTTTAAAGGAATGATTTTTAAAAATCAGTGCTCTGTTCATTTTATCATTTTGGATTCCAGGGTGCTTTCTGCATTACTTGCCATAGATGTCTTTATTATATGACCTAAAAAAAAAGAGTTTGAAGTTCAATAAAAAAATTCAGTGTGTGCATGTTTTTTTCAATATTGTTCCTTATTTCAACTTATCTTATACAAAATTTAATTCATCTTTACTTTTTTGTAATAAGAACTTTTGTGATTTTTCTGTGTTAAATATAATCTCAGGGCTTAATTCATGATTTATTTTGTGCAATTCTTTGTTAGGATTGCATTCGTGATTTATTTTGTACAATTTCCTGATTATTAGGATTGCATGCATGATTTATTTTGTGCAATTTCTTGATTGTTGGGATTGTATTTGTGATTTATTTTGTGCAATTTCCTGATTATTAGGATTGCATGCATGATTTATTTTGTGCAATTTCCTGATTATTAGGATTGCATGTGATTATTTTGTACAATTTCTGATTATTTGAATTCAAAACTTAATTAGGATACAACCCATAGCACAACAATATAAATACATTAAACAGAAAAGCTGACCAGTCTTCAGATTTGGGATACTGCAGTCTCAGAGTACACCTCCATATGATGGGTCTCAGGCACTCAGCTGCTGCACTTGTAAGCACCAAATCAGATCCTGCAAGACTGCCCCAGTCTGAGCAGGTCACCTGTGTGTTGCCGGGTCCTGCAAGGGAGCAAGAATAGTAACACTGCATCCTACAAGACATGCGTAGGAGGTGACAGAGGTAGGGCCTAGGAGGCTACCTAGTAAATAAAAAGTGTTGCAGAAATCTGATGTGCTGGCATACTTGTAGGCCCATAACATACTATTGCTCTTAGGCTCAGATCACATACAAATCACATAGAGTGGTTGAGTGAGTGGTCGATATAGAGCGTTCAAAGAAGAATGAGCAGGGAGAGAATGAAAATATGGCAAACAGGAACAGCCCCTTCATAACAAACTATGGGAGGCCGGTGAAGACCTCAAAGCACACCGCTGTTTATGACTACATACTGAGTAGTCGCATAGCAGATATTGATCACCGAAGAAGCTTGTTGTTGATGTTTTTATTCAAAATGGAAATGTAATAGAGGCAACTAAATTGCTCACAAATCACAGGGACACGCACAACAGTCAGACAATCCTCTTCACTGATGCAAAGTCAGTGTTACATGTACAAGTTTTTGTACCAGATGCATTCAGCCCTGTTAGCTAAACCTGACAGAAGTCTTGGCTAGTAGACTATAATTACAAATCACTTGTTTATTAATTTGCTGAGACTTGTTTAAAATATTTCAAGTTCTTTTTGGAGTGGTCGCTCTCTCTCGAGTGATCATCGCTGGACGATATACCATATTCTTCTTACATGCCTAACCAACTATGTTACTTATATTATAACCATATGTATACAACTATATTATATCTTTTATTTTATGTGATACGTTAATATGGTAATGGAAATTTATATATTTTTTTTCTTTCGATCCGCTTTCAACTCAGCAGTTTCATCTCTGAAACTGATTTTTTGCGTGAAAATCCGTTTTCCAATTTCTTACAATGGCAGCAGCGGCACTTGAAATTACTTACACGGCAGTGTGCTCAATGTACTGTAATTAGTATTCCTCGCCATACAGGCAGATTTTCTCGACTTCAGAGGTACTCACGTTATCGTCCTGAGTAAGACCAGGACTCGAACAAATGCCAGACAGTAGGTTCGAACCCGAGCATGGAGGCGTCCTCACAGCTAGCAGGCCGAGCTACTATCAACTAATCTCTAGGCAGTCCCTGAAATTTATATGATTTAGCAGCATTCAATTATTTTACAATCATGTGGTTCAGCCATCTAATGAGAATGGAACCACATTTACTACCATCACATGCCTACAATAATCAACACTCAGGGCGCAGAGCACAAGGCTGGCCAAGAACACGATGGAGTGATAGATAACATCTCAGAGTCCCTGCGAAAACATGGACTGACAACGTCAAGCGCAACACAAGATAGAAAACTAAATCTCCCCATGGCGCTTCACGGCAAATGTGGTTAAGATAAGATAATTATTTTACAATCATTAATCATTTATGTCTTCCAAATTTCTACTTAAATTGTAACTTATATATTATATACTTTTTTATGTGGTATATTAATAGTGAGCATCTGTAGCTCAAGCGGTAGTGAGCTCGATCACAGACCCAAGCGTACCTGGTTCAAACCCACGGTGGGCAAGTTTGGAAACAAATTCATTTCGTGGGATTTTACAAAAGAAAAGTAGACTCACGTTCATAAAGCAATGACAGACTACTGAACGTATAAGTAGTGCCTAGAAAATCAACGACTTGTTTACTGTGGTTGATGGATACGTCCTGTAAAGGATATGCCACGATTTTCATCCATATTAATAATGTTGATTGAGATTTATCTGTGATTTAGCAGCATTCACTTATATTATGATCATTAATCATTTGTCTTCCAAATTTCTACTTAAATTTTAACTTATGTACTATATGCTTTTTTATCTGATACATTAATAATGTGGTAATGGAAATTTATCTGTGATTTAGCAGCATTCACTTATACAGGGAGTTCAACTTAAAAGCAGCCCGTGAATGGAGCTAATCTGGCATAATGTATGGAAATGAGAAGGTTCAGTTATGACGTAGTATAGGTCAAGGTTGTGGATGGTGTGTAATTAGAATAGCGGGAAGGCGATAAACAAATGTGACGTAGGGACGAGCTAGTCAGAACCGGTTTAAATAGTAAATACACGAGATGCAATGCGTACCTGGCAAATTTCTATTTATGACTGGGGCTGCTTTTAAGTTGAACACCCTGTATAATGTACAGAGGAGCATCTGGCTGAATGGATAGAGCGCAGCTCCCATGCGGAGACCGTGTTCAATCCATGTACAGCCAATGATTTTTTTCTGTTGTGTGCATAAATGAAAATCCTAACCTGAACACCATTGAGTGACTGACTAGCCGTGCAGCCATTAAATTCTCAGGCTCTCATCCCACACCGCCCAAAAGCAGTACTACAGGCAGCTACAACAGTTTTTTTTCAAATAAACTATATTGTACAATCTCTTTTACGAACCACAACAAAAATGTTTTGTTTGGTATTAACAAAACAGGAGGTAATGTGGTATTAACAAGTACAACAGACTAAACCAACTTTTATAAAATAAAATATACATTATTATAGTCCTCTACACCCGAGTGGTTACCGGGCCCAAATTTGGGGTGTAAAGAATAGAACCATTGCTACCTGCCACTCATGTCGTAAGAGGCGACTTAAGGCGGTTTGTTGAAATCGGATGCACATGTCCTAAACGTGTAGAAGTCTATGCATTTAGGGCCTACCAAACCAATGTGCAACGTATACATGTTCTTGGCAAGATCAAACATATCACAGAGTGATTAAAATTGTCGTAAGAACAGCAAAGAAGAAGATAGTCCTCTCATACTGTTATACAGAGCCTGCAAGCAATTTCTCTCTACCGCTCTATCATGGGCAACTCGTTCAATTTCTTCTATAGAATTGAGTCTGATATTTCATGCCTCTCTTAGTAAAATTTTTTAATAAACAGAAGACGAAAAAAATATTGCATGGAAAGACAGAAAAATGCACCATAAAAGGATAGGTTATCGCGTATCTTTGCTCACCCATGTGTGCAGGGTCCGTAAAGAATAGTACCCTGCGACCTACTAGACTTTGATGTAGAGGCGACTGATGTAGGACCTAGGAAGCTACCTAGTATATAAAAAGTATCGCAGAAATCAGATGGGCTGGCATACTTATAGGTGCACAACCTACATACATGCTTAGTCTTGGATCACACAGAGTGGTCGATGTGGAGCATTCGAAGTATCTTTTGTTGGATAAGGTCTCTTGTTTGAAATGTCTATAGCATTGTACAATATAAAACTCACCATACTTTGTGTTTTGTTATTGTTTGGTATATAGTTTTACTGCAGTCTTCCCAATAGCTGAGTTTTATTGTCAATCATATGTCAATAATATTAAAATCAAAAGATATATATTTTTATTACTGTGTTCTTGATCTATAACATCTTCTTTGTTTCAAGTGTTAACAATATATAATTAAACAACAGTAAATAATAAGAATTATTCTTCATGCTGAAATAAGATAATAGCTATGCCCAGGCATCAGCAGATCATCATCATCAAATTGCTAGCTTGTCCCTTCTGGAACTTGGCTCCCATGACAGCAGTCCTGAAAAACTGTTTTGTGCAAGTTGACCGGCGTCAGCAGCTGTCATTCTCAGATCGTTAATGACATCTTGCACCCATCATCTTTTAGCTCTTCCTCTCATTAAAGCAGCTTAATCATTGTATATTACAGCACAACATGCTTATTGTTTGAACTCACGAAATCTTACAAGACTTTTTTACATCATTTTTGTTTTTGCACTATTACCAGGTTGTTGCCCAGTGTCATTTTTGTATTGTGCTGCTCTAGTGATAGCTATTTTTGCTTTTTGACAGAATTCTGCTATGCCATCTAACCATCTTTTCATGGTCTTCTTCTCTCTTCTTTCCTGATAATCTGTTTTAGAAGATTATGTATACAGTGGAGTTTGGTTGCATTTGTATTAAATAGCCAAACCACTTCAGTATTTGTTTTTCAATGTAGTTCAAGTAAGGTTCTGTTCCAACTTTCTTTCTTATGCTGATGTTGGTGACGCTTGTCTTTTCAGGTGGTGTTGGTAACTTCTCGTAAACAACTCAGTTTATTTTTTACCGTGCTTTGCTGATTGTCTATGTCTGGCTCTGGTAACACAGAGTAGGCATGAAAATGTGGTTGTTTAGTCGTCAGTGAGACGTTTGTGTGTCTTAACAATGGGGGTAGCTGGCAACACTTTTGTTCAAAGGGCAGAAACCTGGTGCAACATGGCAACCCATCAAGATAAATTGGTGGGAGTTTACAAAGACCTCAGACAAACCTCACTGTTTGTGATCTATGCCAGAATAGAAGCATAGTTGATCCTGATTAGAAGAAAAAAAACTAAATCGCAAAAAGTGATGTGCATGTGTTTATTTTAGAGCAAATGAAAACAAACAAATACATATACACACATACACACAGGAAGCAACCATAATCATTCAAGAAAATAATGATATTTGTTGATTGATTGATAGGACCATCATCATTGCACTTCGGTGAGTAACCATTGTGCTCTGACCTCTTTCTATGCAGGAAGATCTCAGCTGCAGTGCACCAAGTCCATAGCAGCAAGGGTTCCCAATGTAATTGTGAAGATATTTTGTCAGAATTTTATTTTTAACCTTTTTCTAATGAATTTTGCCCAGACAGCAGCTTTCCAGCCAGCTCTTATTTATTTTTGAACTGCCAAGGGCCTTTTTACATGCTCAAATTGAACACGGACCCTATGTTTTATTATCTGTCTCCGACAGGACTTGGAACTCATCTCACCTACACTGAGATCAGGGATTACTAGAAAAATATCTCAATGGTTCCATGAAGGAGCAAACCAGTTACCTTTGGCACAAGAGGTTAGCACCTAACCTCTACGATGCTACAGAGATCCCCTGATATTTATAAAAGTGGTTAATATAATTATAGTAGAACTACATACACACAGATGTATTTAAAATATGACATTCTTCACTTCTTGTGAGAAGTTTAAAAGAACTTTGTCTTGTGTAAGATTCTGTACTTTCTTGGTAACTGCACTGCGACAAAGAAGTCCGTGGAATATCCTCCTACAGCACCCATTACACAACTGATTGGCCATTCCTGTATCGAAATTTAAGATGGTCATTTATACAAGTTTATATTAAATATATAATGAAACAGTGGTTAGAACATTATCTCTACACACTGGGCACTACCCTTGAAGTCCCAAGTATTTTCTACTAATTGAAAGTATGGTGCACTTAAAAAGTAAACACTATTATTCTGCATTTTTCTCCCGATTGAAAAGACAAGGTTACAATTTTTAACTTGGTGGACTAGGAAACGGAGTTGCGATAGTGTACGGGTTAGTACTTGCTTCGAGGGCATGTGGTCTAAAGATCAAATCTCAAAGTGAAAGTGAGGTTTTAATCGACCATATGGCTCTCAGGTCAATGCAGCAACAATTTATTCTAGAAAATGTTGGAAGAAAGGCGGTCTGCGTGATGTTGATAAAACAAAATAAGGAGTTTAGTTGTTGGATCATCATCATGACATAAAACCCAATTAGTCCATAAGTGTCCGATCTATCCTCAGTATGTCTTTCAGCATGTGATGAGTAAACACGGGTTCTTTGTCATTTTACTATTCTTTGGCTGTCAGTATAGTGCTCACTGTCAGTATAGTGCTCATGTCTATCTATGCAAATTTGACTTGGAATTCTTGCAGTCTGATTAGGGTTGATATTATTAGATGTTTTTTTGTACACCTTGGCTGTCATAATAAACAGTTGTAATATCTATTTTTAAAAAGCACTAAAGAAATGCTAGTAGGAAAACAGATCATCTCTGTGCATAGACAATGACAGAATCACTACGGGTTCAACAATTACAGAATTACATTCATCTTCAGTCCGGATGCAAGGTTGGCAGTGAGAGAGCTGGCTGGCTCTTCCACCTATTGGCAGGTTAGACAATTGATAGAACCAATATTCAAAACGCCCTCACAGAGTGTGGCTGAAAAAGGATTTTCATCTAAAAACCAATCCACGCAGCGCCAGCTGTGGAGCTTGAATTGGGAAATGCAGTCCACAGGAATAAAATTTCAGAGTGGGCCTAATCAACATTGAACTGGTACAGTTAGTCAGTAAACGCTTTGCTCTACTTCAGAGGTATGTTTTACACGTAAAAAAATGGAACAGACATTGATAGCAATTTACATTTGGTATGAATAGAATAGTTATAAGAAAAATAAATAAACATTATTCCTTATCAACCCCTTCCTCCAAATCTACTTTTACAACTGTGCTTCACAGTAATCTCACCTCCCAAGGTCTACCCCAGCCCAGTGGAATTGGTTTTTGCACCAACCATGAGCCAACAGGTTCGATATGGTAAATAGACTACAGTTTCCATCCAATATGTGGACTAAGACAAAAATATTGGAAGTTTAGAATTATGCTTACACATAATTTTTGTTTTTCCCAATAAAGATAATTAAATAAATAAAATTTTCCCTGTGCCTTTTCCAACCTTAGGTATCAAAGTCAGAGATCGAGCGAGATCGGACGTCGATTTCAATATAAAGGCCCACTCAGACAGAGGGAACCGGGCTGTTCTGTGCAAAAATTGACTACGGGAAGAAACAAAACAAACAAATGCAAACACAGAAATACACAAAACCCTTGGAGGAAGAAGGCCCTACAGATGTCAGATGACCAAAAGAAAAACATTCACTTAATATCCTACAATTAAACATCTGTGGTCTAAGAAACAAAAAAGATTGAACTTTCAAATTATTAATGCCCACAAGGTACATGGCCTTTTAAGAACCTACACAAAGACAGGGGCCTGCACTTGACTGGATACACAGTTACCCCTGTAGGTGTTGACTGCAGGGCATAGTCACATACATACGAATTACACGGGAGAGTGCATCACAGCTTACAACAGCCCACCCCACAGTTGTGCAACAAATTACTATCTGGCACTCTGGAGGAAAATATACCATATACAACATCTACAACCCCCCCGCAGAAAACACTCAAACTGCCAGAACTGCACAACACACAGTATCGCAAAACTATTTTACCCGGTGACTTCAATGGACACTCTAAAGCTTGGGGCTACCCAAACAACAACAGGACAGGAAAATTAATAGAAGAGCTATGTGATACAACAAACCTATCAGTATTACAGAATGCAGAATCTCCACCAACTCTGCTACAGAGCTCACCTCCACTTACTCGACCTGACCTGACCATCTGCTCATCCGACTTGACAGAATCCTGCCATTCTCAAATACTTGATGATATCGGAAGTGATCACAAACCACTCCTTACTACTATAACAACTGTGTAGAGCCTGTCAAGCAAAAACACGATGGAACTTAAAAAAAGCTAACTGGAGACTTTTCAAAAACAACTGACTCTCTGCTTGCAAAGTGATGCCAGCAGTGTTGAGACTTTCAACAAAGAAGTAAAAAAAGCAATTCTGAAAGCCTCATCATTATGTATCCCAAGGGCACCCGAAATCACACAAACCATTTGGAACCAAGACATACAAGACCCCATCTATGAAAGAAGCACATTAAGAAAAACACTAGAGCCCACACCATCACTGGACATAAAAGTGCAGTACAAAAAGCTTAGCAAAGTAAAACTTGCAGTTAGGAAGGCTAAAATGAAAAATGGATAGACACATGCTCAAAACTAGACTCGGGCAATGGAAAATAAAGTCGGGCGTTGGTCAACAATCTGTCTGGGGATAGTAGGAAGACAAATCCAAAACCAGTGATAGATGGAAGGAAAACAATCATTAAGTCAGAAAAAGAAAAGCACTTCAACCGCTACTTTGCATCAGTGAACAGAGCAGGGAACTCACAGAGAAGACAGAAAGCGTCGAACCACTTGAAGCAACAAGAAAAGCTCAAACAGTAAATCTTCCATTTTGAGAAAGAAATTGTAGACAGGAATTAGAACAGGCATTAAAAAAATTTGAAACTTAGAAAGTCTCCGGGACCAGATAAGATCCACAACGAGATGCTTCTAAACTTGGGTCCAATAGGAAGGTACAGTTCTCAATCTAATTAACATGACATGGAAAAATAAACTCCCAAAGCCTGGAGGAGTGCCCATTATCCCTATCTGAAAAACACCAAACCCCAGGTGAACCCAAAGCTACGACCAATCTCTCCACATCATGTCTGGGGAAATTAGCTGAAAAATTGTAAATTGCCGCCTCTACTGGTTTCTTAAAAGTACCAACACGCTATGCCCCAACAGGCGGTTTTAAAGAGCTCACTGCAAGAGGACCAACTCTTTGGCTTACTCAAAGAATACACAAGCTTCCAGAACAACAAACACACAGTAGCCATCTTCTTTGACCTGCAGCAGGCTTACGATCGAGTATGGCCTCCATGAGTAGTCCGACGGTTACCACCAACTAGGGGATAGTGACCATAGACCGTCATGAAAGGGAGACCTCAATTTGTACCTGAGCCCAAATGTGGTTGCCACGGTGGAACTATAAGAGACCCAAATTTGGGAAACAGTATGGAGCACTGATTGATGCAAATGTTAAACGAATCAACATGCATGACAAGAAAACGTGCGAATCGGGGGCAGGGAACTGTCAAAATCCTGGGGGGCACGAAACCATCCCCAGAGGCGCAGAGGATTACGCATACTGGACAGCAGAGGTTCAGAAGCTTGAAAAGACCGGAGAAGACAAGGAGTGAGGCAGACATGCACAGTCAGTGGAGACAAACACTGTCTACAAGGCGGCAGCAAAAAATACAGAAGAGAGGTAAATGGCGCGAGACAGATTTGGGGTCAAAACAACCAATCCTTGAACCTCGATGGGGAGGGCCCATAAACTGTGGGCGGGGCCAAAAGCGCTGAGCGATGAAACACCAGCAGACCACCTATAGTCCTCGAACAAGACAAAAAAGATGGCTTGGTAGGGAAGCAGCAAACATCCTGATGCAAAATATGCCGGTCAGCAGAGAAGCATAGCAAAGGAAAAGTTGATGCCACCAAGAAAAGCTCGGGCCTCCAGGCGAGCCGAGAAAAGCAGATAGTCATCTAACGGAACATTCACCAGTAACGAGCTGGAAGAGGCTTTTTAAAGGGGCCTGAAACCCAGAAAGTCGCCGGAAAGATGGGATCACCCAAAGAGATGCTTAAAAACCTGGGAATCAGAGCAAAGGTCGCTTTTACTGGCCGTTCTCAACATGTCGTGGAAAACAGGCATAGTACCTGAAGAATGGAAAGAAGCAATCATGGTGCCCATCCTAAAACCAGGCAAAAATAAACTTGACCCAGCGAGTTACAGACCAATAAGCCTCCCAAGCTGCCGGGCAAACTTATGGAGGCATGGTGAACAACGCTTTTCCTGGCACTTGGAGAGCAAAAGGGGTGCTTATGGCACAACAAGGCGGTTTTGGGGATCAGATCCACAGAGGATCAAGAACCTCATTGTCCCGGGAATCGAGACGGTTTCCAAAAAAAGAAACAGACACTCGGTCTTGGTAGATATGGAGAAGGCTTTTGACACAGTCTGGAAAGAAGGATTAAGGCTAAAACTGCTCACCCTCGGCGTAAAGGGAAGAATGTACAATCCCCGATAGATACCTAGAGAACAGGGAAAAGCAAGGGGTTTAGGTTCAGGGGTACAAAAGTATGAAGGCCACACTGGGGCAAGGGGGTCCCCAAGGAGGAGTGTCTCACCGACTCTCTTTCTAGTCTTCGCAATGACATTGCAAATGCCCCCTAGAACGAAATTCACTCTGCCATGTATGCCGTGACCTGGCAATATGGGCGAGAGAAAAGTCAATGCCCACAGCAGAAAATCGACTGCAAGCTACATTAAATAACCTGAAGTGTGGTCAGCAAGTGGAAATGAAAATAAATCCTTCAAAGACCACTTACACTGTGTTCTCCCAGAATAACAAGGATTACAAGATAACGCTTAAAGTCAATGGGCAGAACCTTCCAGAAAATAAAACCCAAACGTACCTAGGAGTCACACTGAGAAAGCTGACTTGGCACCCAGATCGAGAATGCTACGGCAAAAGCGAGACACAGGCTAACAATGATGGAAAACTCCAGGTTCAACATGGGGAGCAAACAGCAGAATTCTCAAGACACTTTACTCTGGTAGAGTGCGACCGGTCCTAGAGTACGGTATGGCAGCGTGGAGCAATGCATCGAACAAGCAACCCCCAAAAGTGAGCAGCAGTCAAAACCGGGCCCACGATATCACTGGAGCATAAAGTCCCGCCCATCAAGGCGATGGAGACCATCACAGGCATCCCAAACCCAAAGACTGACCGAAGGGGCAAGAAAGTAGTAGTACTTGGAAAACTCAAGGCTCAATCGCATCCAATGCATGAAAGAATGTTTTAACCGGGAAAATGGGGAATACAGAGATCTAAATCGTTAGAATCTCTAACGCACTGACCACAGACCACCCAGTCTTGTCCAAATGCACAGCTAAACTAATCCCCCAATCGACAAGTGCCCGCCATGGAAAACAAAAATGCCAGAACTAAGTGAATCAATCCCAGGCATAATGTGCAAAAGGGACCAAACGAACCTCACAGAAAAACTGAGAAGAGTACATAGAATCAAGTACCCTGAAATGAGGAGACCTTACCTGGACGGATCGGCAAAAAGCAAAAGGGGGGGGGAGGAGAATAGGCTTTCTCAAGAAAGTCACGGTCAAGCGTTGCAACTGGCAAATATCGAATAACTACCGGCTGAGGCAGAGGCAATCAAAAGGCCTTGAAATGATCTTGGGGAAAAAAAACTACAGCAACGGTCGGATATTCACCCATGCTCTATCGGGGCAACAGGGACTCAAATGCGTGCAAAACTGAGATGAATGAGCTCAAAACGTCCTCGCTAACTAACGAGTTCACTCAAACGCACTGTCATCCAGTGGATACCGTACACTGCAAAAATTAGGGGAAGCGAGCGGCCGACAAGCTAGCCAAAGAGGGCGGCGATTTCCCCAGACTGATCTCGAGATCAGCTTGAGGAAATCAAAACAACCATCGGTTCGCACTATCGGCAGTGGGCAAAAGACCACCCGCAGTACACAGACAGTGACGGTTACTATGGTCTCCGCAGGAACAAGTTACCATATTTCCCTGCACGGGCCCCAACAAGCCCAGAGCCCACATGTTCCATAAATTTAAAATTGGCACAACTAGCCTGTGCCATGCAATATGGAACATGACGGGAGAACACGTCTTGCAAGACTGTCCACGTTTTGCAGGTATACGAGAAGAGTACTGGCCAAAACACACAGAGCTTCAGAAAACTGTACGGAGGAACGGAGTCCCAAAAACAACAGTTAAATTCATGATAGAAGTTGGTCCATCAGGCTAGGCCGGGGAAAGCAAAGAGAGAGATCGAGTATGGAGAAAAAGGGCCCCCTTATAAGATGATGGACATTGGAATATGGAAATTGTACAACTGGATTAAATACTTTAATTGCGTCGATCCAGACAAAATCAATGATGCAATTTCATCTAAAGGGGGTCTTAGAAGAGGGTTTACCACAGGGCTCATCCTGTTGCACCCCTTCCTCATAACATCAAACCATCTTGCAAGTCAGATTACGGCTGAAAAGGGTTTCCAGAAAGACCCGGCTATTTGGCAAGCCAGAGGATGTAAAGTGGAGGCGTAAACTTAACGGAGACCTAAGGAACCCATGACTACTGCCAGACATGGAAACAAAGATAAATCCAAAGCAGTGTATACCATCTACTAGGAGCAACACCCACATATCTTGGAGTAACACTTGACCCCCAACAACCTGAAGAAGCATGTTGTGAATGTAAAGAACAAAGCATTAAGAAGATTACAGCTATTGAAGAAGCTTGCTGGCACAACATGGGGATCAGACAAAGATACTTTGAGAGGCTTATATCTTGGTTACATCCTCTGCAAAAAAAGTACACCAGTGCTCTTCTAACAACTTGCTCCAAGACAAACCTTGATTCCCTGGACAGAGTACAGAACAATGCCTTACGTCTAATCAGTGGAGCAATGAGGTCAACACCAACCCCGCATGTAGGAAATACACACAAATGTGGAACCTCTTGGGCTATGTAGGACAAAGCTGCTGTTGAAGCTTATGAAAGGAGCAAAGAATGAATCAAGATCACCCTAATAAACTACTTGTTGAGAAGTGGCAACAGAGAAACAGAATTAAACAAAAGTCAATCCTCCACCACGTCAGTGAAATCAAAGACAGATACCACCTTCCAGAAACAAGACAACAGCTGCAGAGAGTAATAGCAAACTTACCACCATATACACTCTTGAATACACCTGAAATTAGAACAAAATTGATAGATGAAGCAACTAAACGCTCCAACCCAGTCAGCCTTATGATAGCATCTCAAAGAACCATTGATGCCTATCCCCAAGAATGGGTACATGTCTATACTGATGGATCTGCATTTAAAGCCACCATCAAAGCTAGGTTACGGAGCATATATACAATACCCAGACAGATCATCTGAAGAGCTGTTTGGTGCATGCGGGAGATATGCCCAATTATGAGGCTGAAATTCATGCATAGAAGCAGCTTTGTACTCATCTGAAGACTGTTTTCGATGCCTTCCATCAAAGGCACAAAACATAATTATTTTCACAGATTCAATGTCTGCCCTTCAAGCTCTAGAAGATGGTGAACATTGTAAATCTGAACTATCCCATATAGCCATAGATATTGACAGACTTATTACATCACATGACATCAAAATAACTATGCAGTGGATCCCTGGACATTCAAACACACCTGGAAATGACAAAGCAGATAGGCTAGCCAAGCAAGGGTCAACACAGGAACAACCAATGACAGCAACAACTCTCCATACAGCAAAGCAAATCATAACGACAACAAATAAAGAAATTTGGCTGAACAGATGGGCCATGGGAAACACAGGAAGAGAGGTGTACAGCCATATGGCCAGCCCTAACCTTAATGACAACATCAACCACCTTACAAGAAGAGATCAGAGCACCATTTTAGACTCCAAACCCAACACATAACACTTAATAATCACTTGAACAGGATTCAACCACAACACACTCCGAGTGCCAACTTAGCGACATCATCATGAAACCGTTCACCACCACCTTTCAAGTGTCAAGCACTAGATGACATCAGAAAGCACCTCCTCCTCCAAGGCCAGATAAATGGAACACATTATACAGAACAAAAGAACAACTTACAAACACATGCAGATACTACTACATAGCATTGGCCATAGGAAAGCTCATGCCGCTGGATCATTGAAGAAGAAGAACCCCAGGACAATAGAGGTAGGGGAAGACCCAGGAACACCTGAAGATGGGAGCTGAGACTAAAGCAGAAAATGGGGAGAGAGTGGATAGATCTGGAAAGGATGGTTTGGAAGGCCTTGGTTGTGGACTCATGTTTCCTAGGGCGTTAAGAAGAAAGCAGGAAGACAGTATTCTGAGAGTGCCGTGACAACGGTATGAAACATTCTGTTATTCATAAGTGCTTTTTTATTTTATTAAAATTCCGTTAATGTTAAAAGCCGACAGAGTAAATTGCACGCCAGAATTGTATAATAGGATGCCATGGCGCCCCCACGCTGAACAGTGCTGGTCTAGGATGTATTATAAAAATGAAGAACTAAAATTGAAATAAGAAAGAAAAAATATTTTGTAAATACTAAGGACTTGAGAAAAAATATTGAGAACAACATACAAATAATTGCCATTTGAAGAATGTGACAGAAAGATGATAAACATTAAGGAAAGCTACAATTTATACAGTACAAGATTTTGTAATGCTGAAGAGAGAGAAATACATACCTTTTCTCAATAAATATTTGAAACCAGTTTTCAATGCTCGGCCCAAAGAAAAGGCAATATGGAAGACAAGCCAGAACTGTCAAGAGCACTGCAAAATGAAATGTCTCAGTCGATGATCTGGAATTTAAAAAGGAGAGGCATTTATTTTTAAAGACACTTTTAATTAATTCTTCTTCTTTTGTCGTCACACTGCCACCGGGTTGTTGCCCAGTGTCGTGGTTTTCTGTTTTTGTCTTATGCTGTTCTGGTGGCTTGTGATTGTATGTTTGCTCTTTCACAGGATTCTGCTACGCCATCTAACCATCTTTTCCGTGGTCTTCCTCTTGCCTTCTTTTTTTAATTAATTGAATAATATTAAGTGAAACATACCACATTTTTGTGAATATCTCTCCTCCCCCCCAAAACCACACATTATATAGAAAATTAATTAGAATTGTCATAACTGTACTCAGTGACCCTTCTTCTTCGAACGCTCCATATTGACCACCTATCAACCACTCTGTGTGATTTGTATGTGATCTGAGCCTAAGAGTGATTGTACGTTGTGTCAGTTATGCACCTACAAGTAGGCCAGCACATCTGTTTTCTGCACTGCTTTTTATTTACTAGGTAGATTCCTAGGGCCCACATCAGTCGCCTCTGCGATGAGCATTGTAGGCTGCGTGGTACTATTCTTTGCTTCCTTGCGGGCCCTGGTACCACACGTAGCAACCCTAAAGGTGTACATTCCTTTTCAATTTGTAGAAAATGTCAGTGCAGAGCACTTAACACAGCATTCCAACGACAATACAGAATTCTTTTCAACTCAGAATGTCTGTTACCAATTTTCAAATGGGTGGAATAGAGTATAAACTGCACAAAGAATTATTCCGTTTGATGTTGGTGATTCATCCTACTCTATACCAAAGAATCTTAGACACTGCACATATCACAGGAGAAAATAGATCTCCTGGAGTGATAAGAATAACAGACAAGATGTTGTACTATGCTGGAAGTTGCAGCACTGCCGCTCGCAATCATCTGCTGAATTAGATGACTCAGTTGGCATGAGCCAGCTCTGATGACCTCCCTATGACCAATCAGATCTGAAACCATGCTACAGCATACATCAGTTATCAGAGGACTATCATCATAGCACTCCCGACATGTCCATAGGTGCTCCGATCTCCGCAAATCCAGCAGCGCCCAGCTACCCAACACGCCAGTTCGATGTTGATTAATCAATCTCCTTGCATATTTAGTATGTCGTTTTTCGGCTTCACCAATATTGACACCCATCTCTTTCAATCTGGTCAGCAGTGGATCACAGCCCTGAAACTCCTCTGTTCGGAAAGACTCAATGCGTGAAGAATGTCATTTCGATCCATGGCAGCTCCTCTGATATTGTGCAAGCCAGCCAATTTATCAGCTCGCTCATTACCCTCCAACTCCTGTAGTATAAATCCAGATGTAGTATTTTAAGAAATAGGGTTTTCTGTTTGTAAAATCTTATTCTATCTATACAAGTCAGTATCTTGTTTGATAATATGCATACACTTAGGCTGAAATACTGATGTACCTGTCCATGCATCCTGTCCACATGCAGTAGAGGGCCTAACATGGAAGCAACATACATTCTCTGTGCAAACCACACAGATCACAAAGAGTGGTTAACTTGGCTGATAAGAACAAATGTAAATAAACAAACTTACTTGATAAGTGGAGCTCCAAAACATATGGCAGTGATATGAAATACAAAACAAGCAGCACAAGAAGCAGCAGCATTTCACAATGTTTACTATCTGGAACATAAATATTATTGTAAAATAAGCAAGTTAAAGTAACTGAAATGAATATTTTTATATTTTGTTAATTACTGGACATCCTTGGTGGTAGGCTACCACAGACAGACGCCAGTATGACATATGAGGAAGCAAAAGTATGGATAAAAATGGCATACAAGAACATGAAAACATAAGATCTGTTTTAAACATTGTGTAAGATTGCACATATGACAAACATTTTGGTAATATTAATGTGAAAATGCAAGAGCAGCGATAGTGCAGTGGTTATTGCACTTGCTTTGTAGATGCATGGTTTAAGGACCAAACTTCCCTATTGGAGTGTGATTTTTCCAATAGCAACAACTCTTCGGTCAACCGAGCCTCAGTTAGGTACCAAAGAAACACTGATAATTAATGGCATGTCATAATACTCACCACATTAAACATTGTGTGCTACTTCAAAGAAAATACGGACCTACCACCATATTTCCAATATACTCTTCGTATGAAAATGGGTTATCTACTTACTACTTTTCCCCTGATAAAAGTGCTTGTTACGTATACATGCAAGTGTTTTCTGAGAGAGTCCACAGTCATATAGATGCTCAAATCAGTGTTACACTGTTACTTACACAGCAACTTTTCTTCACACACACTATGTGTAATATCCTCTGACTTGATTGAACCATTATCACTCACTGCAACTTATCTGGGAGGCTCCAATCTTTCTAACTAAATTCTAACACAAGATCTCAGAAAAGTAGTATCATTGTGCACAGCTCTGCAGCACCTGTGTTGGTCCCCAGAATAATTTGATGCTCTCATCATCATCATCAAATAGCTTGTCCTGATCAGAACTTTCCACCCCAAGTCTTCCGGAATTTTCTTCATAGGCCAGATGTCCTGCCTCTGCAGCCGTCATGTTCAAATCATTTGGAATGCTAATGATTAGAATTTTTACTTGACATAGTAATTATATTTGCACATGCATTTCATGCATGTCGAGGATTTATAGCCTGCTCTTATCGATTTTCGAGAACCTAGATTCAGTTTACGAGATCTCCTGAGTTCAGTCCGTAGCGAGGACCATATCAATCATCCACTCTGGTGCAGTTCTGCTAACAAACGATTTAAAAACAATAGCACATAAAGTTTAAAAACACTAACCATATGCCATGATATGCAGAATATATGGACATTTCGAGATAGAAGCTTATAAAGACAACAGATGACAAACTTTCACAAACCCGAACTTTAGATTCCAAGCTGTTTGGTGCATATATATAAAATAACAGCAGATTTAGCAAACAATGAATAGAACCAGCTGATATACATATTTTCAACCCATTCAACGGACTACTGGTGATGCTGAATGGACCCTCGCTTACAATTAACAGGTAAGCAAGTCCCCCAATTAGTACGGAAGATATAAATGAAGCAAAAGATAAAGTTACAATGAAACGCTTATTGGACTGCATTACGTTCGTCCTTCTGTATATTTTTGAACACAATCTACTCAAACAAACAAAACGTAAAAATATGAATAACATAACAAATAATAATTGTACTAAACCAAAACTGTGTCTAGATATTATTTAAATATAGAATGACTATATTAAAATCAAACCTATAATCTTAGTTTCAATTTTATTATTTTAGTATTTCTTTAGTAGAATATTCAAATTGTGATGTTTTCATGTGTGCAAATTATCATTTGAGCTCTGCTTGTTGGTCCTTATTTTACTTACAAAATGGCAGGCCTTCAAAGAATTGCTGAATTTTGAACTATACTTTCAGTAGATTAGTAAGACGTAGATATATAACCGATGACAAAATAAATTAAGGGCCCATATAGTTATAGTGAGGTTATACCATTAATTAAGATAAGTCGGTGTTGTTATACTTTGATGTTCTGTAATAATGGTTCTTCCCAGTTCTCAGAAACTGAAAGTGAAGAAAGGCAAACTTGATTACCAAATCAAAACATGATGAATATTCGATATTATGTGCCACGGGTATTCAAAGCAGAGTAGAAAGTTAAGAAGATATTATCAAGACGATAGAGAGAGGCAAACATATATTGTAAAAGTTATGTAGTTTGAATCTTTGATCATGTTATAAAGATATCAAATTTCTAAAGACTACAAATAGTAAGTAGTTAAAATAAGAAAGGAAAACGTAAACTTATGAATGATGTCATTAGTGGTTTGACCATGTTTTTCAAGTGTGTACATCTGTACTAATATTAACTGTTACCAGGTGAAGTCTGCGGGTGAGTTTCTTAGATCCAGGCGACAGCCTTGTAGAAAGGCCTAGCTTTTCTTCCACCTGGTTGAGCTGTAGAGACGCTGCTATGACAACGAATGGGGTTGTTCATGCCTATATCCCTTCATCATGTGTGTTGCCCTGATTTATCCTGCTTTCTGCCCTGTAGCTAATACACTGTGTTTACAGTGTAGGCTGTGCAGAACCTTCTATATGGGTTATCACTTATATCTTTTCCGTCTCCTGGTAGTTGCTGCACTCTAATTATTGGGGGAGACAATAAATTGTCTGATTCAACAGAGATTTGTGACATGCAGCTGACTGACTGATCTTGTCAGCTCTGCTGATGGACACATTTCTGTCTTGGGCTCACTGTTTGCATTCTTCTGCAGAAAATAATACAGAATGAAAGCTCTTCATTCCAATAGATGACGCAAACGTATATATCCCAAAGCAGAGGAGCATTTTCCTAATCTGGGAAACAATCTCGCAGCGGCATAACTCAAACTTTGGCTAAGATCCCATACATCTCTCTCTCTCTCTAGTGCACGACTTATCACCGCTAGATGATGTACCAGATTTCTCATAAATTCTTATTCATTTGGAAATCAGATTCATGCAGCCTTAGCATGGGTGTGTTTCATCATATCTTTAGCGCCATTTGGGGCTCTGGGGCTTATCCTTTAGCAATGTGTCCGGTTTTAGCCAGCGCTTACTAGGTTCGCTCTCCTCAGCCTTGGGCTGTCCCAGCCGACCTGCAAGGCAGCAGGTTAGGTCCCATACAACTAGTGATTAAAAGTGGTCAATAAAGGATGATTGCACACTAGTAAGTGCCCGCATTTAAAAGGCAGCAAGAAGACAGTCATGGGCAAGGGTGGCAAATGCAAATACCACCTAATAGCAAAACCTTAATATACTGGGTGAAAAGGCAAATGTCGATCTGTTTTTCTAACACTAAACTATCACCAAAACTACCCAGCTCTTTTCTCACATTCATAAAGGTCACAGAGAGAGGCCAAAAGTAGTGTTCAGGAGTTAATGAAGAAGAATTGATCCAGATTCTGTGTAGCAACAGATGTATTATGCAACCCTGGGTTCTTAGTGTATACTTATATAAGCACTGCTTCATTTATTAAAATCATTTGTATCACATCTGTAAAATATATTTTTCATAATTTTCTTTTTACAACCCACAGAATCAAGCAGACAACACACCAGACCGCAGTCAATCAATCTGCATGAGTGCTAAACTACAGCCAATTGCTGCATGAGCAATACATTTGAAAAGAAAACCATTCATCCATCAATTTGAACTTCAGAGTCAATTTTGTAAAGGTGCAGTGAAAGATATAATTTACAGAAGAGGCTAGCTAATCACAAACCAACAGATGCATAATACTTTCTACTCTATTTGAATTTTGTTGTCTCATTCTAATTATTTGACTATAGACTTCATCAAGAATGCTGGCCACAAAACTGAGCAACAGTTTTAATGGTGTGCTTAAAGCGTTCTGCCAGCATTGCTGTCACCGATTTATTGTACATCTTTCAGGCATATGCTTACCATCAAAAACGTACTCCGTAATTATTTCAATCATGTTGTTTTAAAGTTTACTGAAGTACTTTAAGATGATAAATTATAGAGAAATCCCTGATACTTACTCGCTTCCATAAGTATTTAGTATTAAAAAAGGTCCAAAGCTAAGATTCACTTATTGCATCGGGTTTCCCCTATGACTCGTCCCTGTCAGCAGAGATGGCATACCATCTACTGAGAGCATTGCATGAACTCTGTAGCTCTGGCAACAATCCTAGGATCTCATGAAAACTGCACATGTGTCTCGGTCCGATTCGAACCCATAACTTTCAGTACGACAGGCAACGACGTCACCATTGAGACCCCGTATTAGTGATTCTATCTATCCATATACTCTTTGTCCCATTTGACACATAGGGCTTTCTACAAAATATTTCCATTGCTGCTGCTCTGCTGCTTTTGTACTCATTGTTTTCCATGTCAGGCTACAATCTTTCACCTCTCAACAGTTCTTCTCCATGTTTCCTTTGGATGCCCAGGCCTTCTTTTCCATCTGCTGTCCATCGACAACTGTCCAGCCAATGCCCATTTTTGTTTCATTTCATTTACAATAATTTACAGGAATGGGTTGTCAATGCCTTATCCATCTAGAGATCACATTTGTGTGCCCTCACCTCTTCAACATGTCTGAATTGGTGTCCCTACCAAACAAAGCTTCTGTCAGCATAGCTTTTCGGATCATAAAGGTATAGTACACAAGCAATATTGAGTGATTATAATAGTTAAATTCCTTATAATTTACTTTATTCAGCTGTCATATGGATTTCAGTGATATAATAGTTAAATCCATGATAATTTACACTACTCAAGCTAGTCATATGTAGTATTTCAGTGATTATAATAGTTAAATTCATGATAATACACTACTCAAGCTGTCATATGTAGGATTTCAGTGATTATAATAGTTAAATTCATGATAATTTACATTACCTGCTGTCATATGTAGGATTTCTGAGTGATTACTGCCCAAATTTGGTGTAAGGATTAGAACCACTTTACTCCACACATGTCTAAAGGCTCTATGATTTGTGAATTGGATGCACATTCCGCCTAGGGAATACTAACCTGAAACAAATGCTTGCAGAAAACGGATGCACCAGGAGTAAGCGCATAACATGGTGCAACAATCCTCACAATGTGGTGGAACTGATTCACGGCCTCTAATCTGCCTAGAGATTTAGCCATGCAGTAAGAATGTCAGACCTACCATCACAAGGGTGGCCAAAACTTACTGCGGGAAGAGGTCGGCACAACGGGAAGCAGAAATCATAGGAATTATATCCTAGAGAACTGCCCTCAGTATGCAGACTTGAGAAGAAAGAGGTGGTCCACTTGCACCAGCTTCCAAGACAAACTGTATGGCGTGGTTGATAATCTGAGGCAGACGGCTGCCTTTATTAGAGAATCTGAAATCCCAGTCTAGTGAGAATGCAGAAGAAGAAGAATATGTAGGATTTCAGTGATATAATCGTTTAATTCATGATAATATACACTACTCAAGCTGTCATAAGTATACAGTGATATAATAGTTAAATCCCTGACTTCACTGTTTAATCAGTTATTGAGTAATTATATCAAATGTGACCAGTTCTATACACCAGAATTCTAATAGAGATTGAGTTCATACTGTTTATTAACTCTTTCCATGCTGCATACTGCGCCACAGCAGAAGTCCATTGAACGCATTCGCTGTACACTGTGCCATTAGAGGTGCTTCCTTATAAACAAATCTTTCTAGTTTTACTTCCACTATTTTACTTCTACTACTTTTTAACCTTGTTATTCTAATAGGTTGTCCAGTTTTCTTAAATTAGTATATAATAATATATATATATATATATATATATATGTTTATTTATTGACGAGTAATGATTTGTTTTACCTCCCTTGAATTAACTGTTTCTTCTTCTTGTGTTCGTTCTTATACACAATTTTAATCACTCTTGTGATATATTTGATCTTTGCCAAGAACATGTATACGTATACATTGGTTTGCAGGCCTAAACGACATGACTTCTACACATTTAGGACACAGGCATCCGATTTCAGCAAAACCTCCTTAGTCGCCTCTTACGACATGCGTGGCAGGTAACAGTGGTTCTATTCTTTACACCCCAAATTTGGGCCCGTAACTACTTACGGAATTAACTGTTTAAAACTTTAGGAAATAACTGCACTGGAAAGAGGTAACAACCATATAGTATATCGTATGGTTTAAAAATAAACAGTTTGTTAACCAGCAATTTATTGATATATTTTTGTTGTTTTATATTTTTATGAACAAAGGCAGTGCAAGAAACTTATAAACTTATAAGAAGAAAGTGCATGTTCATCATCACTCATTCGTTAGAGAAAAGGACGAGTCAACAGTTTTTAGCCAATCAGATTCAATACATCCATCAGAGTGGATAGTACATTTCAGCTTCCAGAGCCTGAACCTGATTGGTCATTTTTTACTAGACAGAAAGAACACTGAGCTCATAGCAAACAATATATTGAGCAGGAAAGGCATTGAGATATATATAAAGTGGTAGGTTGTATGTGAATAACATTATCTTCATGTTTTCTCTACGATCAACTTCTGCTATGCACTTTTATTCTCTTGAAGGCAGATATAATTTAGGTCTTTCAATTTTATTTTCCTGAGGAGGTAGGTAATTTCAATCTGTCGAATCTTTTATTATCTTGAGGATTGAAACAATTTCAGTTTTTCTTTGTTTTGCTTTCTCTGCTTTTGCCGCTAGGCGTAGCAGGTTTAACTGATGATTGGTCTCTGAGATAGGGCACGCTCAGTCGCTTGATATGCTGTGGTATTGTGGAGTTTTAAAATGTCTGTAACGCCCTCAATCCATTTTGTTCTTGGTCTGCCCTCCTCTGATGATTCCATTTTTTCAGGTTGTACGCCTTTCAGTCTATTTAAACTATTTCAATCTTTAAACTCCTTTATTTTCTTGAGTACAAAGATAAGTTTAGTCTATCGTCAGTATTTAAAAAATCTGTAATATGGAATCAATTCTATTACTCTTAATGTTCTATTTTCTAATGCATGGCATGTGTTCTGCTCTTCTCTACATAATATTCTCAAATCTTTGGTAACTAAACTATAATGGATATCTTTTTCTACAAGTAATTTTTGGGGTAACTGTAAGTTTGGTATAGGTAAAATATCTTAAATGAGAGATATAGCTTTTTTGTGAGAAGTAATAACTTGTGCTTTTTCAGATTTTCAGAACAACTGGAAGCAGAGCAAGATGTAAGTATATTTGAAACACCTTATCTATATTTTTTTATTGAACCGACTTGATAATGGTCCAGGACACTGCATAAGTTCTCACTCTCCCAGTAGATTATAAAGGTATATATGCTGCTGGTTCCCATTGTCTTCTTGTTAAACATTATAATATAGCTATATGTTAGCAGGACACAAATTGTCAAATTTGTCTGTCAAGACTGCTGCAAATAAAAATGGGAGGACACAATTATTCCAGATACTAGTCTTCAGAAGAGC
>JADZMA010000825.1:0-29168 GCA_020796225.1 Arion vulgaris | reverse complement strand
GTCCATCTTTCGGCGACTTTCTGGGTTTCAGGTCCTTAAAGCCTCTTCCAGATCGTTACTGGTGAATGTGTCCGTTAGGTGACTATGTGCTTTTCTTGGCTGCCTTGGAGAGCCCGTAGCATTCTCTTGGTGGCATCCACTTTTTCCTTTGCTATGCTTACTCTGCTGACTTCGGCATATTGTTGCATCAGGATGTTTGCTGCTTCCCTACCCGAAGCCATCTTCTTGTCTTGTTCGAGGACTATAGGTGGTCTGCTGGTGTTTTCATCACTCAGCGCTTTGGCCAGTTTCCACAGTTTATGGCCGTCCTATCGAGGTTCAGGGATTCGGTTGTTTTGACCTTAACTCTGTCGCGCCGCTCGTTTGACCTCTCTTCTGTATTTGCTGCTCCACCTTGTAAGCAGTATTTGTCTCCACTGACTGTGCCTGTTCTGCCTCACTCCTTGTCTTCTCAAGGTCTTTTTGAAGCTTCTGAACCTCTGCTGTCCAGTATGGCTTGTAATCCTTTCGTGCGCCTCTAGGGATGGTTCCCCGTGCCGCTTTCAGGATTGCTTCTGACATTTCCCTTGCCACGATTCCCCGTTTTCTTTTCATGCATGTTGATTCGTTCAACATTTGCATCAGTCAGTGCCATACTGTTTCAATTGGCTCTCTTATAGTTCCACTGTGGCAACCACATGTTGGGCTCAGGTACGAAATTGAGGTCTACTTGCAGTTTGACTGGTCTATGGTCACTATCCCCTAGCTGCTGGGTAACCGTCCGGACTACTTTGGTGGATATGTCGCTTGTTGCAAAGGCCAAGTCCGGTGTGCTCGTTGTATGCCACGTTCTCGAGTAGAAGGTTGGTGAATCGTCTGGGGCATTGATAAGGAACAGGTTGTTTTCTCCCAGTCTTCCACCTCTACGCCTCTGCTGTTTGTTTCGGGGTACCCCCATCTCTCCGAGCGGCTGTTGAAATCACCGACCACGATGCATGAAGTGTCACTGATATTCATTGTTTCAGTGACAGCGGCGTGTAACTTGGACAGTAAGGTTATACAGGGTATCTGTGTGTCGTTACACGTAATTTGAACGCCTATGATCTCTACCGGCGTTTCCATTTGTTCCTTCCATCTGCTTGGTTGGAATGTCATTTCTAACTAGGGTGAGGACTCCACCCTTGTGCCCTTCTCGGTCTGTTCTGAAGGTCTGGTAACCTTTAATCTCGAACTTATGTCTGGGATTTAGATGCGTTTCTTGTATGCACGCAACGTCTATATCGTCTTCTGCAAGTCTTATTGCGAGTGCTTGCTTCTTGTGATGGATACCTTCCGCATTCCATTGGGTGATATTTAATTTCTTATGGTCAATACTCGACCGTATTGAACCAGTAACTTTAACCCGGTTACCTCGTTCGCTGCTGTGCCGAGTTGGAGTGCGGGGACCGTCGGTAGCATAAAGCAGGCCCCTTCGAGGCATGGGGCCCGGCACTCGTCCTGCCCGGCGGGACTTCTCAGGCGTAGCACCATATCGATTTTCATTATGAATAAACATATTCATGATAAAATTTAGTCCATGCAGCGTCAGCATGGGTAGCTACGTTACACTTTCAGTGCCGTTTTGAGCTCTGGTGCTTATCTTTCGGACGTGTATCCGTTTCAGCAGCGTTGCACGGTTCGCTCTCCGTTAGCCTTCGACTGTCCCCAGCCAAAACTCCCCAAGGCAGTGAGTTGCCATTTTCTTTCAGGGCTGCTACCCTTAGATGACCTTCCCTCCCGGGCTTATGAGCGCCATCTTCCCAACGAACCTGTCGTTTTACTGAACACATTGGTTCGTCACTCGTTCAGGTTTTTGCGGTTTGCTCCGCTGGCCCTTTGGTTGTACCCAACCATGCACCACAAGGCAGCAGCAGTTCCTGCAGAGAACAGACCTATGTCTCATGGGACGCTTTAGTAAGACTTTTTGTTTGCGGTCTTTGGTCAGGAAATGTGTGTATTTTCAGGGATTTCCAGTCTTCTGCATTGCAGTGACTACTATTTTGTTCGCGGACTCACGTACTCTACTGTTTCGTACTTTGGAGCTCAAGCGTATTTTTGCGTTCTTCGGCCGGAAATGTTTTATTTTCAGGGATTTCCAGTCTCTGCGTTGCAGTGACCACGATTTTGTTGCAGGCGTTCGTACTCTGCTATCTCACAGTTCTTTCTGAGTATGGACTTATATTTTGCGGACTTCGACCATCTGTCTTCATCTGTTTCGCCTCCCCTCAGTTTTACCAGTTGTTACAATATGGTGTAAAACCCCTTCCTCATCACATGTCAGACAAATAAAAACAATTCCTTTCTCATTCTAAGAGAATAATGACAGTCTCTTTCTTATAGTGATGATAATCTATTTCTCTATCTTGACCTCTTTCAACATCATTACATTAGTAATTGTGACAGTCCATGAGATTCTCATCATTCCTCTGTAAAACCACATATCTGTGGCACTCAGAGATTTTTCGATCCTCTTGTTTATTTTCCATGACTCGCATCCGTATGTTAGTTTTGGTTCTATATAGCACTGTATAACTTTCATTCTGATATCAATTGACAATGACATGTTGCATATCATGCTTCTAATTTTCCGAAAAGTGGCCTGCCCTATTCCGTTCTTTATTTCTGATTTACATCTTCCATCTGATGTTACCAGGACTCCGAGGTATTTAAATAATCATCATTCAAAAAGTCGGTTGACGAATGTATGTTGCTGCAATATAAGACAACACCATGAATAACTGACATCGTATGGAGATATCTCCAGACGTTATGTAAACAGCAGAAATGAACAATGACAAACGATTGGAACGCAATTGGTGCTGTTTTACGAGACACTGCTAATGATCATGACAAGCGATTCGTGAGAGAAACTCTGAAATACAATTCTCATATATGAGTAATGACACACTATAGCGTAAACATTTAGAAGCAATGATGTAGAGACACACTATCGGAGGATACAGCCCAGAGCACGACAGTATAAATACACTAAACAGAAAAGCACAGACTACAGTCTTCAGATTCAGAACAGTACACTGCAGTCTCAGAGCACACCTACATAGAATGGGTCTCAGGGATCGGCTGCCTGCACCCGTGGATCACCTAAGCAGTAACCAGAGCACATCCTGCAAGACTGCAAAAATCTAAGTAGTGAGAGATGAAGATCTGGCCAACAGAAACAAACCTACAAGACAAACTATGGGGGACCAGTGAAGACCTCAAGTGCACCGACCAGTTTATCACACATCCGGGTAGTCGCATTGCAAAAGTTGATCGCAGAATAAGTGATAAAATGAAACCGAAGTTATAGATGTTGCAAACACAATATGTTGTTTGTATTAGAGATATATATCAATGTTATATGATTTATGATTGCTTGTATAGTTTGTGATGGTGTATATGGTACTACAAGATATATGAGAAATAATAAATATACCTTGGTCCGCTATGTGTTATCCGATAAGGTACTCGCGTTGGAGCTTCACTCATACCTTTAGTAACACCAACAGTATAATGGTCGCAGTTAAGCATTTCAAAATACTGTGGGTGTTCCTGAAATTTAAAAATCATCCCTACCATTATCATAAATATTATCATTCTCATTATTTCAGTCGTCATTATTATTAATTGTTTCATCTAATAAATATTATCACTACTATCGCAGGCATACTTTCATATATTGACACGAGCTGCAGGAACAGACAGAACTCACACACCACATATCTAATCTTAATCATGTATAACCCACCTGTAGTAGGAGATTGTGTTTAGTGATTGGACTAATCTTACTAACTATTACAGTTGTTATAACTAGATATTTGATGTAATCTTACTAACTATTACAGTTATTTATAACTAGATATTTGATGTAATCTTACTAACTGTTACAGTTGTGATGACTATCTCTTTAATTTATTGATACTAAAATATGCAATATTCAGACGGTGTAAATATCAGAACATTGACAATGCACTCGTTAGAACAATCTATCTCTCTCTTTCTATCTATCTCCCTCTTCTGCCTTTTTAAAACACAATTTGGGAATAGACCCTCCGCCATCTCATAAGATCTTATATCGTCCGAGTGGTTGAAAAAAATGAAAATCGTGGCATATCCCAAGGACGTAGCCATCAACCACAGTAAACAAGTCGTTGATTTTCTAGGCACCACTTATACGTTCAGTAATTTGCCATTGCTTTCTGAACGGGTGGCGCCATCATCCTTTCGTTAAAATCACGAAACAATTTGCAATCAAACTGTCCGCAGCGTGATTCGAACTCAGAACGTCGGGTTAATAGACCGAGTTACTAACCCTAGGCCACAGACGCCACTCGAGTGGTTACCGGGGTAAAATACCAAATGCTAAGCTGCATGAATCAGATTTCTACATGAATAGAATGAATGGGGAGATCTGGTACATTGGTATGGGCAGTGATTGCGAGAGAGAGAGAGATCGTCTTATCTTTAGTCATCTCCTGCTGTTTCTTCCAGCTTTACTGTATCCCACTAATCTTTGTCTCCAAATCTGTACTCCATGTATTACTAGCAGTCCTTATCTTTTGCTTCCACTGTATGTTCCAGGAAGGCCTTTTCTTGTTATCTTCTCTCGGATTTTCTCAAGAGGTGTCCTGTTCAGCGCCACCGTTTTTTTGTACCCCTTGTTTCACTGGAATCTGTTTTGTTTTCTCAAAAAGATGTTATTTGTGTCTATATCTATCAGTCCCTTTATTTTGTGTAGTGAGTTAATGAATGTTTTAGTTTTTTTTTTTATTTTTTAGTCGCTCTTCATTTTAAAGGATCCGTCCAGAACTTTCTTAAATATTGTAGTTGAATATTCAAATTTTGGTTCTAAAAGCATATCTGTTTTGTCTACCTCTTAAAGTTGGGTTTAATCCAGAAAACCTGATTGTCGTTTTTGGTTTAATTCTCATCTCTGTGTCTTTTTTCCCCATGAATGTTCTCTTTTTATGTGATCTTAAACCACGGTATTTGTGTATTCCTTGGCTACTTTGGGAACAAGATGGTTGTATCATCATTTTTACTGCAATTATTTTATCAAATATATCATAATACAACATAAAAAATACACACGTAAAACAATTTAAACTAACGATTATGTTTTCTCAAATGTTCCTAGACTAATTATTTTACTGTTGCACATCTGTTCATTTCATCGGGCCCCGTGCTGTACATTTCTCAAAATGAAAGTCTTAAAAATGTGCCCCTCAAAATTTTTTTCTTTAAAAAACCCATAAATTTTGGGGATAATGTGATTTCGATTTTAAAGTCATCATTAATGATCTCCTATACCTATTTAAGTGGTAATTTTTATTCTTTTTGCATTTAAGTTCGAAAAAATGTATGTTAATAATCAGAACATATGATAATTTCATAAATAATTGTAAAAATACGGAATTATATTTTTTTTAGATGTCTAATCTTGTTGGGGGCCCCTTATTTCTATTCCCTTTTGTAAAAACCCCAAATTGCCCCACCAAAAACCCAAAATTATGTGAAAAAATGGATTCTAATAACTCAGATTACTGTCCTTATTGATTCCCAATGATTCTTCAATTATATGTGCTTGTGTCAGTGAAAATTATGTGCGGTCCTTTGAGTCTGTTTTCAAAATCCATAAATCTTTTTCCCGTTATTTTGTCTATCAAATATCATTGCGTATTCATATTTTTATCAATCTATCCTTTAATTCAATGTTTAGAAATGATATACCTTTTTTAAAGTTTATGTATGATACTATAAGTGTTAGTTCTTTTGGGCTGCCCAGACCAATTCTGCTCATTTTTCTTGAAATTTTTTATTGAATTTTCTCTAAAATATCAAAATATTTATATTTTTAAAATTTTTTAAAATTTTTTCCTTTCTACCCCCATGTTTAAATTCATATATTTTTGCAAATATGAAGACTTTAAGAATCAGTAAAAAATTTCACTTTTCAGTTTTTTTTTGTCCCTTCTTTGTGACTGTAAAAATTTTTTGTTATATGTAGAATAATCTATTTTAGACTTTTCTAATAGGTCCATATCAAATATATCATTCCTTTATTTAAAAAATTGTAAACCAATTGCTTTCCAACCATATATAACATGTCTTTTTTAATCAAAGAATCGTATGGTTGCTAAATTAAAGGGGGACATAAAAATAAAAAAAAAAACTTAAAAACCTGCCAATGTTTACTAGTTATGATTGTAATTTTTTTTTTTTGCAGAAAATTTATAATACTATTTTTTTTTGAAAATATATAATACATTGAAATAATGTATCAACTAAAAAAATCTACAAAATTTTGCCCTTCTTTTAACTTTATCAAATGGAATTAGGGAGGGAGTTGAGGGAGAATAAGTCAATAGAAGTTAATAACATTTCCAGTTTTTTTGGCTTATTAACTTTAAGTGTTTTTTAATTTGAATGGAAAAAGACATCTTTTTTACAGCTATGAACATAAAAGGTTAATAATATTCTCAGGCTACGTAGAGTTTTTTTTCTTTTCTTCGGGAAGCCCCTTTTTCGCCCACTTATTAAACCACTTTTGTTTTTTGTATAGATCGACCAAAAGAGCGAATTGTGCATTGTACCAACTATGGCCTATTGGGGCTAAAGGGAGTACACCCGGCTTTGCCAGCTTTTGATTTTCTGGGTAACCCTGAACGCTCTATCTGAATATATGAGGTCTTCCCCGGATTGGGAACATTCTCAGGGGGGAAACATGTTCTTTCACCAAACAAACATTTTTGGCCTTTTATTTTGACCTTTATAAAATGGTGTTTTGATGTAATCTTCTCGGGTCGGCGCCCAAATTCCCCTCAAATTTGGGTTTTAATTTTTGGGATTAAAATTTAAAATTTTTTGGCACAGACAAATTTTAAACTCCCAAAAATTTTCCCTCCCCATGAGGCCATTACCTTGTATGGTGGGAGGCTTGCGTCTAAATGATACGTGAGCTAGGGGCGGGAACTTATTTTCCCCGGGAAAGGGGTTAAACGGAAGGTCACTGAAGGGGGGACAGACAAGCTGGTCTGTTCCCCCGGGTTGGGGTTAAAATTTGGGACTAACGACCCCATCCTTTAAAAAAATTAAATTACGGAAACAACAACAAACCAACCTATCTAGGGCATGGGGGCTCCCGGGTCATTACTCCATGACTGGAAGTGTGAAACCCAAAAGGCTTTTTCATGAGGACGGAATCCTGAATGAAAACCAAGACCAGAATTGGATGCTGGAATGTAAGAACAATGTACAAAACCCCGGAAAACTGTCACAAATAACACAGAAATGAAAGATATAATCTACATATCTAGGGGTTAGCAAAAGGAATGGACAGAAATGGAAGAAGACCACCCAAAGGTGAAACAGTCCTTTTTCTGGACGGACATGCCCAAAATAAAGGGAGTAGTAACCCCTAAAAAAAGGCGTGGAAAAGTGTTTTTAAGAATGGAAACCATCGAGCCGCTTGATTAGACCCAGCAAAGGGAAAAAACAAACATCACAACCCTACAATCTTGCCCAATAAGTAGCAAAGATACAAAAAAGCTTTTCGCCTCAAGCAGAATTAGACAAGTCACCACCCTATGTTTCATTTTTTGGGGAATCAAATCAAAGGTCGGACAAAAAACCCACATAGTTTAGAACTATGGGAAAATATGGATGCGGTATGATGAACAAAAAGGGGGAAACGTTTAGTAAACTTCTGCAGCATGAACAATCTCTTATGGGAAGACCCTATTTCAACTTTAGATACCCCAAAATTAACATGGTATTCCCCCAATGGGGAAAAAAAACCAAAAGACCATTAATGATCAATGGACCCTGGAACGCTCGCTGCTAGATGTTGTAGTCAAGAATGCAGATGTTGGGAACCCCCCCAAGTACACATGTCAAAACAACAAGAAAAACAGGACAACAGAAAAAATTCCAAAAAAGGTTCGATTTGGGTAGACTAAAAAAACACGGAAGTAAGGGATAAGTTTATAATGCAGATAAAAAAAAAAAAATTCCAACCCAAGTAATGAAAATACGGATGAAACGGACAACATAGATAGAACAGGGACAACATAGCATCTATAGCAAGAGCAGTGAAACATGTCTGGGTACCCCACAAAGAAAAGAAAAAAATGGATAACACCAACAACATGGAAAATAATAGACAGGAAAAATATTGAAATTGTTAGAAGCAAAGTCTGAAAGACTGAAAGCAAGATACCAAAAACAGTACAAAAACGCAAGTAAAGAAATCAAACGGGCTGTGAGAGCTGACAAAAAAATGTATGTTGAAGACCTGGCAGTACAGGCAGAAGAAGCAGCAAAAAAGTGTGATCAGGGAACAGTGTACAAAATTACAAAGCTAATAAGCGGGAAACATTACGGGGAAAATCAAATATCTCAAAAAGGATAAGAATGGAATACTATTGACAAGGGAAAAAGGAACAAAAATCGATGGACAGGCATTTTAAAAATTGCTAAATAGACCCCCCCAAACTGTAGTAGCAGACATACCAGAACCAACAGAGGAATTAGAAATTGGCATTAAAACACCCGCCGGGATGAGATCATTACAGCAATTAAATCTCTTAAGAATAACAAGGCACCGGGGAATGATAACAAAACCAAAGAACTATTCAAAATAGACCCAGAACTTGGTAATTTTGAAACCCCTTTTTACTCCTTTGGAATACCCAAATAACCTGATGCAGGGAACAGAGGTCATCTCAAGACCCCCAAAAAAAGGGCTCCTTGCCGATTTAATAATTGGCGTGGAATCACCTTTCTGCCCCGTAAAATTTTAAAGCAAAATCATTCAACGTATTACTGATGCTGTGGATAAAAAACTGAGAAAGGAACAAGCAGGATTTCGCAGAGGACGGGCTGTATAGGCCAAATTTTTTGCTCTTAGAAATATCATAGGCATGCACAGAATGCAAAGCAAACTCTATATCAACTTTGTAGATTTTGAAAAAGCTTTTGAAAATACACCGCAAAAGTCTGGCGTATCTTAAGATGGTATGGGAATCCCTGTTTTTTATAAATATTAAAAAAGCTGCTACAGCAAATTTGCATGCAGTGTTGAAACTTCAAAACTAAAGTTTAAGTAAAAACAGGCGTGCGACAAGGATTTTTGTCAGCCTTTATTAACACTGTCATAGATTGGGTATCAAAAAACAACGGAAGATAAGGCAAATATTGATGGCCTTTCCCCCACTCTGGAAATGTTTTGCAGATAATCACTCTATCTCATACACATAGAGATATCCCGGAAAAGACCTGCCGCCTTAAAAAATAGTGAGATGGTTGGGGTGAAAATAAATCAAAAAAAACTAAATGACTTGCTGAAAAGCACCAGTCAAACTGAAGGTCCCTCCAGATACAACCCTTTCCATCCTTGGAAATGTTATTGAATGAAGGAGGCGCTGGATCTGACATTAAAAACAGACTGAGTAAGGCACAAGTGCATTCTGACCCTTCAGACCGCCTTGAAATCTGCCCAATACAGCATCAGAACCAAGACTAGTATCTATAACAGCTGTGTCCTGTCAACATTGCTGTACGGATCGAATGCTGAGAATGACAGAACATGATATGTCCAGACTCTCCGCCTTTCATACAACTTGTCTGCGAAAATCTTACGCGTGTACTGGCCGACTACTATCTCGAATCAAGAATTGCTTGCACGATGCCAACAAGAAAATATGGGCACTATCATCCGAAGACGACGCTGGAGATGGATTGGACATGTGATGCGCATGGAGACTGGCTCCGACACGAAAACTGCACTGAGATGGACTCCAGAGGGTAGGCAAAAGCGTGGAAGACCCAAGACGACCTGGAGGAGAACGATAGAGAAAGAGCTGAAGGAAATGAATCATAGCTGGAACACAATACAGAGGGCCATGAACAGAGAAGAATGGGGGCGTTTGTTGCTGTAAACCTAAGGCGTAACAGGCTAAAGGAAAAGTTTCATAAAAATGGTAGCATTCTGGATTCTTCTTGAAGATCAATTGCATTTATATCTGATTTATTGTAACCAAAGTATGACATACATAAATTTTCTAGCGTGTTGGCATATATATCCTTGAGTTCTAAAATGTCATATAAAACTGAAAAGTTTTGCTATGTGTTTCCAGAAGCGTGAGTCGCTTATTTGGAGAATTAATGGTAATGTCCAGAAAATAAATGAAAAAATTATTTCACATTGATTCTCCTCTGTTAGAGTTCAAAAAGCTTCTTCATAGTCAAATTGACGCTTTTTCCTTCTGGCTGTAACATTAATCTCGGCAGAAAATTATGTACTACATTCAGGATTCTATGAAACCCCTCATCAGTTGAAATTTTCATCTAATAATGATTCATAATTTTCATACTTCATCTACTTTTTAAACACAAAAACTGAATTAGTTTAAATGCAAAAATATTATACTGATACAGATATATTATTTATCTGATTTACTGATTTAAACACGCACACTCACTTCCTTTTCTGGAAAAATCAAACAATAAAATCAAATATTGTCAATAATTGTTATCTTAAAGCAGAAATATCAACAAGTAACACGTGCAATTGTCTTTTGTGATAATTGCTGCCTCATCTTTTAGGAGTTTCCGTTCGGTATATTATGAACATAAGTAATAGCTTCACGTAAGTAATAAGTAATAAGTACACGCTAAAGCAGATGCGTGCGATAAATTATAAATCGTATACTTCAATATCTAATAACATAGACCAATACAGAAAAAAAAATTTTTTTAATATTTTTATTATGAAATGGTTCAATTTGTATTTTGATTTCGCAGCTTTTGTCGCCTCTCTCAAGGCGCTGCAAGATGTGGCCGCCACTCTGTATCAAAAATACAGTGCGGGTCTGATGTACATTCTACTCCACCTCTCAATCTCTTCATCACTCTCTTGCTCTGTGTGTGTGTGTGAGTGTGTGGGTGTTTTTTTATCTTGAAAGGTGTGAAAATAAACATATATTTGAATTGTATTATTATTAGTGTTCATATTGCATTGCATTGTTTATTTTTAAAATATGTAATCTAGTTTGTTTTAATTTAATTTTAAATAAAAATCGTGTAACTTTAATTAGTCAATGAAAAAAATTGACACGCAAAACAACGATACCGAACTATAATAAATTAATATTTACTTCGTTTCATGTTTCAGATTTAACAAAATTAATGTGCATTCCTTATTTTGCTCAAATACATTAATATAAAGGAAAAGTACAGTAAAACTAGGTCGCAATGGTGATACGCCAAGTACTTTGTTTTTACGTGTTTCACCATCAGATATATTAACCAAAACTATGTTACAGTTAATGTTTACTAAACTACGTTGTATATATCAAAGTTGTAGACTCTCTAGATAAAGCAAGACTTCAATACAAACTTGTATTTGGTGATGTCAGTGAAATTGTAAGGCGTCACAGAAATCGTGCCATCATTTTCATGTCTGACCACGCCTACCGAGAACCGGACAATACCGTTCATCGTTGACTTTATGAACACGTTGCCGCCTAGAATGGAGAGAGAAAGTCAAGTCTCAATGTACCAAATAAAATAACTATAATATATTTGTATATATATTCTTTATGTAAATTAATAATGATGGTGGAAGAAGATTATCAATGGACAAGGCGATGGAGCAATGTTACTCTGATACCACACAAAGGTAAACCTCAGAGTTAACAGAAGCAACAAGCCACTGTTAATGAAGCGCACACAGAGCCCTTTCTGAAATCTCTTCCTATCTAGACGCTGTCGAACAAAACATGATCGGAGAAAATAAAATAAAAGAAAGAAGAAAATTAAAACGAAAAAAAAAAATCTTGTCCTCATTGTGGCCAAAATAATGACACATTTGTTAGAAAGCAAAACTGTTGTTACTGCCGGTAGTATTGTTTTTATGGCGGTCTACTAAAGCGTGATGGATTTACTAGCCACATGGCTAGTGCAGTCGTTGCGAAACTGTTCAGGTTAGGATTTTTCTTGTTTGTCTCCGATGGAAAACAATAATTGGCCTTACCTGGATTACACATGGGTATCATAGAAGCCGCACTCTAATCCATTCGACCAGACGCTACTCTAAAGAAACAGGAAATGGGTAATTTTAATCAACAGGAAGAAGAAGAAAATGTGAACGGTTTACAATATCTCAGTCTATTACTAATAAAAGATGAAAATAGAATGATTTAAATCAAAAGAATAACAAACAAGAACTAAAAGAACTAAAAACAGTTTGAGATGTCACTATTATAATAAGCTTTCCGGTGTGTTGGCCAAGATGGCAGGACGTGTTTTCTTCTAGCTTGGCCCACAAACTGTTGATCGTCGGCCCGACAAGTCGTTATCGTAAAAATCACACTGTTTGAGAAACAGAGTTTAGGCTCTAAATGCATCGATGATTCGTTCAAACTTGTTTAATTCTAAGGACATCGCTAAAATTGGTTACTGGAATGTAAGAACCATATTTCAGTTGGGAAAAACAGCCCAAGTGTGTAGTGTTATGAGCGATTTCAAACTGGATATACTCGGGGTCAGTGAGTGTAGGTGGACTGGCTCAGGTAAGACGTTTCTAACAACGAACAAAAGCACTATTTATTCAGGGAGACTTGACGATCATCATTCAAACAGTTCTATTATAATGTCATCCATTTCGGAGAAAGCACTAGTTAGCTGGGAACCAGTCAATGACAAAGATATTCAAATGAAAACAAACCTTCTCCAAAATATCTCAGGACAAATTGGTCTCCAAATCAACACCACAAAAACAAAAATTCTTGACCTTACCAGCAGTCCAGAAAATATCAACTAAAAACTACACTCTTGAAAAATTCAAAAGTTTTACATACCTAGGGAGTATGATGACATCTACAGGGGATACAGCGCCAGAAATTCCATACAGAATCGCATTGGCATCAAGTGCTTTAACAAATTGTCAAATATATGGAAGTCCAATTCACTATGGCACTTAAAATTAAGATCTTTAACTCTTGTGTGATTCCAGTATTAACTTATAGATGCAGAGTTGGAAAGCAACAAAAGCTCTAGAAAGAAAATTAGATAACTTTGAGAATAAATGTCTTAGAAGAATACTGAACCTCAAGTGGTCAGATTTCAGACCTAATACACAAATAAGACAGAGACCAAGCAAGAAAATGTATCAAATTTTTATAAAAAGCGCCGCTGGAACTACATCGGCCACACACTTAGAATGGATGAGAGAAGACTCACTTACCAATCCCTCATATGGACACCAGAGGAAAAAGAAAACGAGGAAGACCAAGAGAGACTCTGCGTAGAACCATCACCAGAAGGCTCAACGATGGGCCTAGTAAACATTAAAGACCTAAAACAGATAGCAACGAACCGCGAGACATGGAAGCTATGACCTCTGCCCTATGCCTCCACAGGCCCAAGAGGAAAGACTAACTAACTAACTATTATAATAATAATGATTAGAATAATAAGAGCTTGCATAATCATTGAGGTAATGTATGGATGTGAAATATAAACATGTTAACAGAGCAGTGAAGAAACATGTCAAAGGGCAAAAGCTGAAGGATTGAATTCATTGCACTGGGAATCACGCGATATGGCTCGTTCCCTCTCCACAGAAATTGCATGCCATTAACCGAGAGTATTGCACAAAGCACACATTTCATAGCTCCAACAACCGTAGAGTCTAGAGTTTCTGGAAAAAATGCATTCGTTAAGGAAAGATTAATTTTCTGTATTAGAACTAATGACCTTCGGAACGCAAGGCAAGGTGCTAACCATTTAACCACAGAGATCCCTATATAGAAGTATTAAAGAAGAGTTATACAGAGATCCCTATATAGAAGTGTTAAAGAAGAGTTATACAGAGAGGACAGAGATCCCTATATAGAAGTGTTAAAGAAGAGTTATACAGAGATCCCTATATAGAAGTGTTAAAGAAGAGTTATACAGAGATCCCTATATAGAAGTGTTAAAGAAGAGTTATACAGAGATCCCTATATAGAAGTGTTAAAGAAGAGTTATACAGAGATCCCTATATAGAAGTATTAAAGAAGAGTTATACAGAGATCCCTATATAGAAGTATTAAAGAAGAGTTATACAGAGATCCCTATATAGAAGTGTTAAAGAAGAATTATACAGAGAGGACAGAGATCCCTATATAGAAGTGTTAAAGAAGAGTTATACAGAGATCCCTATATAGAAGTGTTAAAAGAGTTATACAGAGATCCTATATGAAGTGTTAAGAAGAGTTATACAGAGATCCCTATATGAAGTGTTAAGAAGAGTTATCAGAGATCCTATATAGAAGTGTTAAAGAAGAGTTATACAGAGATCCCTATATAGAAGTGTTAAAGAGAGTTATACAGAGATCCTTAGAAGTGTTAAAGAAGAGTTATACAGAGATCCCTATATAGAAGTGTTAAAGAAGAGTTATACAGAGATCCCTATATAGAAGTGTTAAAGAAGAGTTATACAGAGATCCCTATATAGAAGTGTTAAAGAAGAGTTATACAGAGATCCCTATATAAAGTGTTAAAGAGTTATCAGAGAGGACAGAGATCCCTATATAGAAGTGTTAAAGAAGAGTTATACAGAGAGGACAGAGAAGAGAACAAATAGATCTTTCAAGTAGAAAATGAAAATCAAAGATAGTTTGCTGATGCTACAAATAAGAATGAAGACAGTGAAGTATTTTGAACATAGAAAAAAAGTTACACAAAATTTGAAAAGACCATTACGGAAGATTGTTAAGTCGAGACCATCATATATATATGCGGGTAAGTGGTTAAGGCCTTGCTTTGCGAGTAGGATGTTGTGGGAGTGCATTTTTATTTCAGAGACTCCTAGGCATGTTGACGTAGCTACGGAGCTCGCGCTCTGTGCTATAATCTGGGCAGATGGCATGTCATATGGTGGAAACCCCGTAACAATGAAGTCAATTTATCGTCTTTCAAACCTCATTTTAAATATAAATATATACATAAATAGATACAACGTTACCGGGCGAATGGCTATTATATCCACATGTATGAGCCTGGCTTGATAGAACTCATGGTCTGTCCCATTCTCAAACTTAACCTTGTTGTTACAATTACAGTTGAAGATAGTTAGAAAATCAAGAATTGTATCTCATAAATCTGTGGACAATCAGAGATAGTTATTTTCATGGTTAAGTTAATGTTCAACTGTTTTTGAGCAACGAAAATAGATCTTTGTTTAAGTCGTACAATCCTAGAAAGGAAAGTTTTCTTTTCTTTTTCCTCGATCCAGAAGCACTTGAGCTGAAAGCTCCTCGGCTCGGTGTCATGGACATCGTAACCCATCGGTTCGGTGCCACGAGCACCGTAATTCTGGGGAACCTGTAGCTTTCTGCCAGTCCTCGAGTTGAACCGCACTCACAGAGGACTTGTCACCCGTAGTCCAAACTCGCTACGAACACGCTGGGCAGGCGGGCATGGCATTTCTTACAGACTCACTGTCAGCTATACAAGCCATGGATGCTAATTCCACTGACAGCACAGTACAAAATCTAAAAAGAAAACTTGCTCAGCTTTCCAGAAAAGGCAGAAATTCACTTGCAGTGGATTCCATCTCACTGTGGCATTGCAGACAATGAGAGTGCTGATGTCTTAGCTAAGGAGGGCAGTGCAAGAGCAAATTTAACAACCCCTGTCTTTTCAGAGGTCAAAACCCTCATACAAGAAAATCTGCAGTAGACTGGAAGACAAACACTGGATATGATTATGGAAAAGACTCCCTCACAGACATAAGCAGAACAGACCAGGTCATTATATTTCGACTACGCACCGGACAATGCAGACTCAATAAACACTTATATAGACTAGGAATAAGTCAAACAGCTTTCTGCCAGTGTCAGCAGGCGGAAAGTACACAGAACATATCCTGCAAGACTGTCCTCTCCTGGGTGAGCTGAAAAGCAGCATGTAGCCACCCCAGTAGATCTGAAAACATACTTTGGGAAAACTGACAGACCTGAAGCTGACTGCCCAGTTTGTAGTCCACAGTAAATTTCACAGGCAGCTAAGCAACAGATGATCAACAGCATTTTTATACCTACTGTGTATCAGAGCCAAACATGGACATTGAGCAAGCGCAGTCACAAAAAATAACTACATGTGAAATGCGTTGCCTACAAAAAGTTACCAATAACACAAGAAAAGACAGAATCACCAACATCAGCATAAGAAAGAAAGTTGGCACAAAACCGTGCTTGAATTACATATAGAAACAAAGAATGAAGTGGTTTGGCCACTTAATAAGAATTCATCAAACTCCAAAGTATCATCTTCTACAACAGAACATCGGGAAAGAAGGCAAGAGGAAGACCACGGAAAAGATGGTTAGATGGCGTAGCAGAATCCTGTGAAAGAGCAAAGATAACAATCACACAAGCCACCAGAACAGCGCAAGACAAAAACGAAAACACGACATTGGGCAACAACCCGGTAGCAGTGTGGCGACAAAAGAAAGAAAGAAGAAGTAAATTAAGCGCATGACCAGAGATCGCTGAACAAGAAGAAGATATATCTCAATGCTGCAGAAATACAAATAATGACAGGAGTCGAAACAAGCATGACAAATGTTCATTTTTTAATCAAAGGTTAGAAATAGTAAATGTAAACGATTTTAAATATCACGATACAATGCTAACAAGAGCTTGGAAGGGGGACAGGAAATTAAATAAAGAACAAACACAGTTTTTTTTGGTTATTTTGGACATGTTGAAAGAGGCTATTGACCAGAAGCTTAGAGATGAAGGGATGGATTTAGGAAAGATAGAGCTTGTAATGACCACATAGCCACCATGAGAATCATTGTAGAAGCAATAAAGTGGCAGACTCTACTCTACGTGTGCTCTGTTGATTTCGAGAAGGCAATAAACATCATAGGAAATCAATATGCAATATTCTGAATCACTATCGGGTACTACAGAAGATATTTAGCATTATTTGGCAACTGTATGAGGGAGTGTGCCTGTCAGGATATATATGATGGTAGACTGTCCTATGAGTCCCAGGTTAGTAGGAAAGAATGCCTGCTGTTTCCCCTCCACTTCTTGGTGCTATTTGATTGGTGACATGCATGGCATATTCCGGGTCCGGAAATGTCATTTAGTGGACATGTATGTCAAAATTAAAAACATGGTCTTCTCCGGATAAACTTTTGGGTTTGAAAACAGAAATTGTGGATGTTACTGTAGGAGTTAGCACAACAAGCTACGGTATTGGTTGTACGTTGAACATTTGCAAGGATTTCCTCGCTAGTATCTTTAACCGCACCATTTCAACCATAGACATCACATTGAATAGAAAATAGAAAATCATACAGTATTGCCTCTCTCTCCCTTTAACCAGAGGTGGGACATATGCCTCAAACCAACTCATGCCAAGGCTTCATTTCTCTAGCTATCCCCTCCATCACTTCTTTATAATGTTGATCTCTGCCTCCAAATCTCGTATCCATGTATTTCTATGCCTCCCGTTCTTACGTTGCCCCTGTGGGTTCCAGGCCTCTAATTATTATTCTGATTAGTCTGTTGAATGTAATCTTCGAGAAAGGTCATTACTTTATCGTCGTCTGTTTTCTGCAACATTTAATCGTGATCTTAAAAGTCTTGTATACGACTCTGTGTCTTGTGCTGGTTATATCCTGATGAAACCGTCAGCATTTCGGAACAAAGAAATCAGAGAACAGCTTCAATATCCGATTGTTGAAATGTATTTCAAGCAAACACTCATTTTCACTTTGACAAACGCCCATGTGGTGCCAGGTCCGCAAGGAAAGCAAAGGGTAGTACCATTGCAGCCTACAATGCATGTCGTAAGAGGCGCCTGATGTAGGCCCTAGAGATGCTTTCCTAAAAAATAAAACACAGCGCAGAAATCGGATGTGCTGGCCTACTTGTAGACGCATAACTGGCACAACGTACACTCGTTCTTAGGCTCTTATCACATACAAATCACATAGAGTGGTTGACAAGTGGTCGATATGTAGCGTTCAAAGAGGAAGAAGAATAATTTGACAAAGATTGTCTGAAAATGTAAACATGATCGATATAGAATAGAATAATTCATACAATAGAAAACAATGATCGATATAGAATAGAATAATTCATACAACAGAAAACAATGAACTGTCCACATAAAACTAGAAGTAACAATTCGTTGGAAACAAAGAACTTTTGTTATTAATTGTATGTCCATCAGTGGCTAGAAACTGACATTAACATAATCATAATTTATGTTCACAAAGAAACCTTTGCTACATAGAACTACTTGTTTCACTTGATATTTCACGATAGCTTACTTGTTTTCTCACTCGCTGCTAGCACGTTTGTCAACAGCCGTGTGGAACTTTAGGAATACATTTAATGGAATGTTTAACAACCAAGATGAGGTCAACGATGGAGTTAAGGATCATGATCTTATTGAAGTAAAGTTACAACCAGTGGATATACCCGTCCTTCGTCCGGTAAGATGATCTGATTCATATATATATATATATTTCACTGCTATACATACTGATGTATTATCTACATACATAACTATCTATCATATGTCTACATGTCACACACGTGTACACACACATACCTAGACACACAAACACACACATATATGTGTGTGTGTGACGTGTCTGAACGTTAAATACAAAAGTCCACATAAGATTTAAAATGCAAATGTCAACAATTATAACAATTAACAAAATGAACTTAATTTTTGCATTTTAGATGTAAACTGTTAATTGCAAATTGCTAGTTCAAAGTTCAAATAAACTTTTCATCAATCTCTTCTAAATAAATGTTCTTCGCTCGTGATTTTGAGAGCAATTTAGAACAACCATTCCCGTATGTTTGTTAATATTAAACAACTAGATGTACCCTGCGTGCGTTGCTACGCCTCCAAAAGAAATTAAATTTTAAAAGAAACTTGGTATAACAATATTTAATAGTTATTTTGGATCATTGTCCTTTTGTTCATTTCCTTGGAAAAAAAACTTACAATTTAACTTTTCATTTTAATTCTGTTTATTGAAGTGCTTTTGGATATACAATATTCTTTGTTTTTCCGTCTGTACGTACACGAATAAATCAGGTTTTCCGACGCGTGAACAGACCACATATAGCTGTCCATGTGAAAAGCAGGGATTTTCTAAATGTAGTCCACACACTTGTAGCGATTGCCTTTGTGATTTGTTGATGGTCATTGAAAAGGCAGTCGACCGGAAACTACAAGAGTTGAATTCGAATGGCATGTCTGTTGGCATCATTGGGATGCGTGGTAATAGTATGTCTTCTCCTTTAAATTTTCCATTTTGAATGTTAACAGAGACATATTATGGGATTTTTCTCGAAAACTACGGAATAAAAGGAACGCTGCTAGACTGTGTTAGAGCCATATATATGGAAAGTGAAAGTGCCATACGAACAAAACTACGGAATAAAAGGAACACTGCTAGACTGTGTTAGAGCCATATATATGAAAGTGAAGTGTCATACGAACAAGCGCCGGACTCACAAATTGGTTTCCAGTAACATCAGGAGTACGGCAAGGATGTTTTTTATCACCTCTCCTCTTTATTATATACATGGATAGTATCACCAAAATAGATGAAGCATCACTCAACGCAGACCAACAAAATGAACTGCTCTTTGCTGACGACCAGTGTTTATTCCATAATAATATTGAACAGCTTCAAGAACACATAAACTTACTCAACAATAGCTGCCTCAAATACAACATGAAGATCAACATTCAAAAGACAGAAGTCATTACTATAAGCAGAGAACATAAAGATATCAACATACAAATAAATGACCAAACGCTAAAGCAGGTGAGAGAATTCAAATACCTTGAAGTATCTTCACATCTGATAGTAGACTGGACAGAGATCGAAACTAGAATCCAACAAGCCAACAACATTACATACCAACTTACCCCAATTTTGAAACACCCAGCTATTTCCCGTAGTGACTAAAGACAGATTATAAATTCAATCTTTATACCAACACTGTGCTACCAGAGCCAAACATGGGCACTGACAAAAGAACAAGAAAGAAAATTACACATGCGAAATGAGATGCCTGAGGAAAGCAGTAAATAAAACAAGAAGAGACCATATAAGAAATGAGAAATTAGAAGAACAGTCAAGACAACACCTGCTATTAGATTTATTGAAAAACAGAGACTCAAATGGTTTGGCCGCTTGGTCAGAATGAACCCAAATACGCCAGTTGCAAGAGCGAACAACCTGAAAATGGAATCATCAAGAGGGAAGGGCAGACCAAGAAAAAGATGGGTTGATGGAATTACAGACATCTTAAAACTCCACAATACACACCATATCAAGCGACCGAGCGTGCATTATCTCGGAAACCGATCATCAGTTAAATCTGCTAAGCCTAGCGGAAAAAAGCAGAAAGGACAAAAGAAAGAAAAGAATTGTACCTTCGATGATATTGTTCATCATATTTTTCACTAAAAGTCTGGTACCGTTGCAAAGTCGTGGTGGATTGATGTTTCGGAGAAGAATGATAGGCACGCCAATTTTCAATTTTAAAAAGTGGGGTGGCATGCGGCAAATCAAGTGAATTGAATTGGGATTTAAAAACCCCGCCGATTCTTTATCGATGGTTTACGTTTTTCCCCCGGTATTTTGTTTGAATTAAATTCCAATATACATTTGTTTTTTTTCAATATTGACGTCACGGCCTGATGTTTTTTGTAATTATGCTTTTTGGGGAAAAATTTTTATGAATCAATTCTCTGGGGACAATGTTTTCAGAAGTTTGTTGGCAATGTGATACTGTGGAATCATCGATTGACATTTCCCACCCCAATATCCCAATTGTTTTGAAAAGTTCAGCGGTTTCATTGTTGAGTGCTTTTGGTCTTCAAATAATTTCTGTATGTGGTATCTGATGATTTGACAAGCTTTAAAGTTCATCAGCGGGTGTTGATCTTGGTAAACGGGGAAATTTTCCGGGAAATCCCCAGACAATAAAAAAACCCCCCGGGCCCGGGGTCTTTTCCCCCAAACTTTTTAGACAAAAGGGGCTTTAATGCTTTTTTTCAAAGTACATTCATTCCATATAATGATTGACTTGGATTCCCCATTGAAATTTTTTTGGATATTGCTGTTGGTTGGTTCTCAGTGTTTTTGCATATTCAAATTTTAGGGAATTTTTCATTAATCTAAAGATCCCCAATTTCCCAGAAGATCGTTGAAAAATATTTTTAAAATATGGTTCCAAAATAAGTGAAATAAAAAAAGTTTTCCGTGGGGGCCATCTAGAAATACAATCACCATTGACTTGTTTGCATGAAAATTTCTGTCTTTGTCCGTTTTGGGGAAAAAATAAGAAGTCATTTGAACAAATGTCCCAAAATTCGTTGATATCAAGGTGCCGCCCAACTCACAATCAAAAAAGGTTGTTTAGATCGTTTAAAAATTAATTCAAAAGTTTTAGTGTTAAACAATGCCCTCAATCAAACCAATGTCATTATAACTTTTGGAATTGAATGTGGGATTTTGATTCGTCCCCGAAAGCGATGGGGTGTTTCATTAAATTTTTGTATTTTCCCGTTCTTTTGGTTTGGGATGGGAAGCCCTTTTAATATTCCAAATAATGAGCTTTTTTTCGGGGGCGCGTAGGGATGCACAGGGGGTTCCCCAATGCATCGTTTTCAGAAGTTTTAAACTTGGCAACCACGATAAGTACAACTGCCCGTTAATTTCTCAATTTTTGGAAAGGGTTTGGTCCACGTTTTTTTGTTTAAACATTCCCGGGAAAGCATTCTGCATTTTTGGATGAACATACAAATTGCTTTGGGTCGAATATAATTGAATGTCCTTCAACGTTTACCTTGTTTGCGACGTTGAAATTTTTTCCTGCGCATTCCATGTAGATTTTGGATTCAGAGTAAAGTAGGTCTTTGAAATTTTCATCTCTACACAATAAAAAAAATGCAGTTAACGTTGTTGGGATGGTGAAATGTTGTCTGTGCTTTTTCTGTTCTGAAGTCCCCGGCTGTCCATTTTCATGCACTGCCAAATGAAAAACTGTTGGATATCGTTCATGGATTGGAAATGAAAAAACCTTAGCTTATTGCTACAATGTAGCGCCCCAGTTGAAAATCTCTTTTCTCGATGGATCGTTATATTTTCAAAAACGCCATATCGCTTTTTTGTTGAAAATTTGAAATGTATTGATCAATTTCACCGGTACTAATCAAATGTACTTGATTGGAAAACAGATGATGAAAACGAATATCATTTTTATTAAAACTGTGAAACAAAACATCCTTTTTTCAAAAACATTTGGATGAAGACTGTAATCATAATTATATTTAAGGGAATGCCTTAGATTTAAACCCTGCAGTGTTCGTCGGATGAGTAGTGCGTATTAAACGGTTTCAGTCTTGTTTGTTGTTCGTCTGTTTCGAAGCTAAAAATCCTTTTTTTTCGTTCGGGTGTAGATGGGCCAATAGTTTTTGTTTGGGGATAATTGAAAATGTGGGAAAATTCGTGAAGGCGTATGGAAATAACTGCAGCTTTTCTTCTTCCACACGGAATTAAATATCCTGTTGATGTTTCGCTGGAATAAATAAAAAATTGCAGATTAAATTCTAAAGGATAATAAAAACTGCGAAAATGTTTTAAAAAATCATAAACTGTATAATCTTTGTCAAACTCTCCCTCGCCCCCACCTATTGGGAAATGGTTTACTAATTTAGAATTCCCGCCACTATAGCTGTAAAGGTAGGATTGATTTACAAAATAATAAAGGGTCACCCTTTTGTCATGTAATCTAAAAAAATTGGGGAAATTTTTCATATCTTTCCCCCAGGTAAACTTGAGGGAAAAAAAACCCACCCCATAGTTGTTTGCCTTATCTATACAATCCAATTTCCCCTCAAATGAACTTTTCCCTCTGATCGTAGTTTTTTTGGTTTAACAATATGAAAATTTTTTTCCAACATATCTAACAAACATTGATGGAATAGTTGGCGATAACTTCAAATATGATTTATTTATGATCATGATTAGAAAGGTAGAAACAAACCTGGTTTGGGTTTTTTTAAATTCAGCTAGTTTGAAAAATTGACTTAATCATTTTGTATAATCTTTTTATATATGCGCATACCGTAGACTCCCCGGAAAAACTCTAAATTTTCGTTTTTTTCGTTTTTTTTTAGTTTTTTTCTCTAAAATTGTCAGCCACCTATTTAAAACTGACAGGTGCACCCCGACATCAAAACAAACAAAAACAAACATACCCTGTAAATTTAGCTAATCTGTTGGGATTTTAATACGTACACCATAGATTTCCCGGAAACGTTAATGGAAATTTTAAAAAACTCCGATAAAAGCTGTTATTTTTTTTTTAGATTTTTAAAAGCTTCAGCACCTATTTCAAACTGTGACGGGTGGATCCGACATTAAAACAAACATTTTGAAATTTCAGCACATCTGTTCGTGGTTTATTTTGGAAAAACCATCATACACTTTTTTTTATAGGTATAAAAAATTGGTATAAAAGGAAGATGTTTCTACAATTTGCCGAAAAATTATCTTTTTGGGCGTACCCCCAAAAACTTAGTATGGAAACCTAGGGTTTTCCCGCCCGGTATCATGATCATCGATGTTATTGGGTTCCCGATATTTGAACCGATTTTGCGCTTCATTCCTTCTCAATCCCCCAATCCCTTTTCGGTTCACCTTCATTCTACCCTTTAAACGCATCACTATCACCATCAGCCTATCCATACTAATCAGATACACAAGCCTCTGATCCCAAAATTTTTTTTCCCTGTATACCTTTTTCCCCATCCCAGGCTTGTCGGTTTTTACCTTTCTTCAACTTTCCCTTCGTCCCCTCTGCGGAGGACGACGATTTCTTATAGACTCGGGAATCTTGATTTTTCCGCCAGCGCCCATACCCCAGAAAGTGCTTACATCTGCCATGCACGGGGTTCAGCTTTTAGGAGGCCCCCTCTCACTCGAACCCCAATCGGAAGTTAAACTTATTTAACTTTCCCCCCTCATGGTTCCCCGGGGAAAAAGGCTTTTCCATCATCTCTATCCTTGTCGATCCGGGAACGTTCAGTCTTCCCCACATCCTTGGGGGCATACGACGGGCGGCCTCAAAGGTTTTTTTAAAAGTCGCCTCAAGCCTAAAAACAAGTCCGGCACCATCCCTGGGCTGTCGGGGCTTAAAACATGTGCATATTTAAAACAGACCCTCTGTCTCTTTTCCAAAACCAATCATTCAAGACAGTTTTTTTAGTCCGTATCATCTATGCTATTGCAAACGTGCCATAAAAGGTATATTGGGAAACCGGAAGAGGCCAGTACCGATTCCCCAATTCCGATATTCGCCAAGTTTGACTCCGGGGCCCATTTTAATGATACTGGGATTCAGGGGTTTACTGTCGGTCCAGCCATCCGATCATTTCCTCCATATCCAGTCATTCCCCCCGAGAATTTTATTTCATTCTATCACTTTCGACCCTTGGGTCCACATTAATTCCCCATCTTTTTTACGTTTATCTCGTCCCTGTTATCTTATTTTGTTTCTCCATATATGTTTATTTATCACTATATTTTTTATTGTTCCCCCTTTTTCCCTTTGGTTTTTTTTTGCACTCATTTCGTTGTTCGTTTTTTTTCCCCTATTTTTTATAGATGGTTTTTGTTTCCCCCAAAAAGTCCAGTAGTGTTCCCGAAATTGTCATTCTTTTTTGTATTGTTTGTTTTATAAAAGGGCCCTTTTTGGGCGAAACGTTTTCTGTTTTCGTCACTGTTTATGTATTTTGCAAAAAATTGTACTTTGTTTTACGTGTTTACCTATTTTCCAAGTTTTGAGTTCCACCTTTTTGATTTCAAATACTGGGAAACCGGCTTTGTGTGTCGTTCCCTTGTTTTAGATATCTGAAAAACCTACGGACTTGAAAATTTGGGGAGGTACTTTTTAGAAGGGGCATGAAAAAATTTTAAAACGGGCCCATTGGGTTGTATCTATAAAATTCCCAAATTATCAAATTTGGGCATGAAGTTTTTAAAATGAAAAATTGTATTCATGTTTTTTCCCCCCCGGTCCCTTTTTTAAACTATGAAGTCACATCCCCCATAATATTTGATGCTATAGTGGTCTCCCAAAAATTTTTGGGGGTCAGTGGTTTGATTCCGACTGCCATGCAGAAAAACCCTGTTCAATTCGGGGAACCCAAATTTTTTAACCCTTTTTTTTAAACATTTTTTAACCAAAATTTTGATTACTTTATAATCTGAATAAATTCAATTTTCAATTGTTGTCAACTTCCCCAAATTATTTGATCGTTTCATCAAACATCAAAAAAAATAAAAATATCAATGAAAAAATAAAACTAAAGAATAAGGGGGTTAAAAATGAAAAAACCAGAACCCCCCCTGTGGTTTAAATAATACGGAGGCAAGAGAGGTAAAAGGACGAGAGAGAAATGGAACAAAAAAGAGAAGAGACAGAAAAACTTAAAAAGAAAGCTTGCTTGCCAAGACAGATCTGGTTGGGAATTTTTGATCATTTGCTTCATGGGAAGTTAGAAGACGAAGAAAATAAAATACTGCTAATTAATCTGGCTTCCAAGGATGAAAGTTATTAATCCTTTATGAGCAATTGGGGAAAATTTTTAAAAAATTCATCTAATAGCAATTTTATTTTTTTATATTTTTTTAAAAGGGAATCGGCTTTTCCGAAAAGTTTCCCGGGTTTGATGGTTTTGTAAATTTTATGTCTAATCAAGTAGCTCTTGCATTCCTCTTAATTTTTATAAAATTTTTATAGCGTTTTAAACAGAAAAGGGAAACTATAATGACAGAAAAATTTTGCAGAAACGAAAAAATCAACCAATTGATGGGGAATTTTGTAAATATGATGCATTAGAAAGATCAAAAAAAAATAGTGTTTTTTTAAAGAAAAAACATCTGAAGACGAAAAGGACATAAAAATTTTACCAAAAAAACTGATTTTTGTGTGTGATTTTGGTAGGGGGTTAAAAATTGGTCCCCGATTCAAAAAATTTGTTAGATGTATGCCAGTGGTTAGTGGGCCTTTTAAGGACCAATCCATGTCTATTTTGGTGGCCTCGGCAATTTTTTTGGGTTATATCCATTTTTTTCACCCCTGTCTGGGTTAAAAATATGGTGGTTAAATGTCGGATCAGACATCAAAAATTATTTATTTATTTTTTAAAGGAAATTGATCTCATTTAAAAACTTTTTTTTAGCTTATCTAAATAAACCCAAAAAAATTTGTACGAAAAAAGGGGAATATTGGATGTGTGATGCGTGTTTGGTGGAACATCTTCCAAAGGGGTTAATAGAATTAACTTAGGGCTATAGTTCATTTTAAAATTCCGAAACAAAATGGGTTTAATATGCGAAAACTACCTGATTCGCCCTTTGATTTTTTTTAAAAAATTTTTATATACCATATTATAAATATATTTTAACTTTGGTGGTAGCTTGGTTTATGCAAAAACTTTTTGTTAGATAATTTGCATTAGCACAAAAAAAATGACATCAAAGTTTAAGTTTACAGTAAACACAAAATCGTGTGTTTGCAAAGGCGTATCCATTAAATTTTAAAAACAAATTTACATTGTAACAAATGGACCCTTCCCCTTCTATCAATGAAAAAAAATTGTGTGGGCATACTAAAAACAGTTGTTGGATACTTTAGAAATAATTAGTTCCATTTATTCCCATTTTTGGATTTAATTTGCAGGGGGCGAATGTAATTTTAGAAAAAAAGACAATCTTTCTGCTAAAATTTACAAGTATTTTTTAAAAAAAATCCTGTTATTTTAGTAATAATATATAAAAATTTTTACATCAGTAAAAAAGGGGTTGGGGGGGCAACAAATTTAAAGGAAAGGTCCCTTTACCCATTAAAAATTTAAAAAACAATCATTTCTGTCAAGGGTTTGATTTTTTTCTTGTAAAGATGTTACGAATTTGGGGGTCGAACTATGTATCTTTATATGTCTATCTTTTATTTTCCATTTAATTTTTGGGGCACATTTTTTTACAGGGTTTAAAAAAATAAACAACTAAACACAGTAAAAAGGCATAAGAAAAAATTGAATACTAAGAGCATGATATTCCCAGTGGCAACGTATGGGGGGAAAATGGACGTTTAATAAGGAGGGAAAAAATATGGGCTTTTGAAAAAGGGGGTTACAGAAGGTCCTTCATATAGGAGAAGAAAAAATAATCTATACAGAAAGAACTCAAAATCAAAAAAAACTGAAAGTAAAAATAAGAAAGAAAATTTGGTATTTTGGGAAAATAAAAAGAAAAAGGGCTGGAAAAAAAACATGGGAAAACTCCGGCAAAAGAAAAGGAAAAAAACGGGAAGATGAATTCAGGGGTTTAAATGTGGTGTAACACAAAGGCTGCAGATGCAGGACATCTGATCTATGGGGGAAAAAGAAATTGTTTTTTGGGGGAGCAAAATCTGCACAGCAAGCTATTTGATGAGGATGATGTTTTTATATGTATATGTGTATATGTGTATTGTGTACATATGTATATATGTATTTGGTGTATGTGTACATTCAGAAATTATTTTGTGTTTTTCTCATCTGGGGGAAAATTTTTTTAACCCAAAAATTGACCTCTTGTTAACCATTTTTGGATTTTTATGTGATTTGAGATTATTTAAGGGGTTTTAAACTTTGCCCTTTTAACAAGTAGGCACATCCGACTTCTGTGAAGTTTTTTTTTTATCTAAAAAAACTTCCTAAGCCCCCCTTTTATCCTTGGCATGTCTGTGGTCGCAGTGTTTCATTTCTGGTTTCCCAGAGCCATCAACACACGCGTTGGGGGGAGAAAAAGGGTCTTTTTTAAAAAAAAAGTTTTATTAAACAAATTTTTTACAGGACATAGTACTGCAACAAACAAAAATAAACACTAACTAATTTATTAAAAAAAAAAACTTTTCATCAACAAACATATTTTTGTATCAATCATTGACATAATAAACTGTTTTTATTTTAGAATCCAGTTATGTTGGTGGAGGAAGCAGTCAATGGTAAAATCAACATCCTTGAGCTGTGTATTCTTACAGACGGCCATGACAACATTATTAATGTGCTTCGATACAACTTTTCTACATAAATTGGTATTTTCTTGTCACTATTCTATTTAACAGGTTAATAAAATGTGGTCTGCGAGTCTGATATATTTAACAAAACATTTGGTAACTAATATATGACCTCTGAATATAAGTGTTATAGAAAAGTGTTCTGTATAACATGAGCAGAGAAGATAACACAATAGTTCTCGCTAGAGGAAACTCAATATTAAAAAAAAATCTAACTGATCGTGGCAAGAGGAGCGGAGAAATACCACATAAAAGATGAATTCAGTGTGTGACTGATGTTTTAATCAAGACGGATGTAGATGTGGGGCATATAACCTTTGAGAGAGGACATTCTGAAGGACAGTTGAGATGTCAAAGTTGTCTGCTCAGGAGAAGCTATTGATGATGATGAGAATCATTGTTGAAGATATTACTAAACACACTAATTGATTTCTGATATTACAGTCAGGGAGAAAATGCTTACTCTAGTTCATGATTCGACGACTTCAGGTGAATTGATGTTGGTAGAGAAAATTATAGCAGTAGATCAGCGTTCAGCAGCGAAATCAAAGGACTCGAACCAAACCGGGCTCTAAATATCGGACATGACAAAATGAAATATTATTAGAAGTTTCCGCAGTGTGAGAAATTGGAACCAGCTTGATTGTTGGTGTGGTGTAAGAATAACTACATCGCTAGAAGATTTTCATATATAGAATCTATTGGTCAGCGACAGCATATTTTATTAAAATGTATCCGCAATAATGCAAATTTTGGGAACTGCTGCTGTAGATCAACGTTTTCTTATATTATAGTGCACATCTGACTACTGACTATAGAGATCGCCGGACGTTGTTGACAATGTTATATTATAGTGCACATTTGACTACTGACAATAGAGATCGCTGGGACGTTGTGTGACAATGTTATATTATAGTGCACATTTGACTACTGACAATAGAGATCATGGGGACGTTGTGTGACAATGTTATATTA
>JADZMA010000824.1:0-29181 GCA_020796225.1 Arion vulgaris | reverse complement strand
ATTTGGGCTTTTTCCCCCCAGGGCACTGTTTGGGTCCTCTACTGGTGCCCCCGGTCCCATTGGGCCCTTTTACTGGGTGCATTACGACCCCTCTACTGGTGCGCTACTTGGTCCTCTTCCCAGGTGCGCTACTTGGTCCTCTACTAGGAGCGCTGCTTGGTCCTCATTTAGGTGCACTGCTTGGTCCGATACTAGGTACTGTTTGGTCCTCTCTGGGAGCCCCTACTGGTCCTCTTACTGGTCCTCCACTAAGTGAACTACTAGGTGACTACAGTGCACTACTAGATGCACTACTAGACCCGCTACTAGGTGGCTACTAGGGCCTATTTGGTATTCTACCAGGTGACTACATAAATTTACTAGATCTCACTATGTGCACTACTAGGTACTATTTGGGTACGCTAATTAGAAAATTTTAGACATATTTTACATAAAGCATAAACTCATCTATTTGTGCAAGAACAATATCATCACTGTTGTTATTTATTAACTGTTTGTGATTTCAATGTCTGTTTTCAAATTACTCAAATTTCTACATTTATTACAAAACTACTGATAACATTGTGCGGGGAGTACCATGGTCCCATTAATGATATTTATATCAATGTACAATTAAGTGAAGATATTAGTACTGTGATTTGCTTACTGACAGATGACTGGCACAGAAAAGGAATGTCACACCAGAGTGCTAAAAGCATTTCAATATGTTAACACATTTAAACTTTTAAACATTAACTGTTACATTTCTCAATCCCCCCCTCACCCCATCTAAAGTGTTTTCCCCTTTTCACAACATTTTCGGTTGTCCCCAAATAGGTTATTATTTCTCTATAACACTCAAGAATACTTTATATATCTCCCTCCTGTTCTTTATTTTCCTTCAGTTTGATTTCAACATTTTATTAACTTGCTCATACAAATTAAGTATTGTCAATGTTAATGTGCTAGACCATAATCACTCTCTAGTTCTCAAATATTTTAGGTAATGACTAGTGGCATATAAATGGTTTCCATCACATGTAGACTGTGATTAACTAAGTTAGACAGTAAAACTAGAAGATTTAGATCAAAAGTAATATAAACACAAGAAGAAAGCTAGAAAATATATATAGTAGTGCATAGATAAACACAAGAAGAAAGTAGAATATATATATAGTAGTGCATAGATAAACAAAAGAAAAATAGATATATATATAGTAGTGCATATATAAACACAAGAAGAAAGTAGATATATATATAGTGATAGATACACACAGAAGAAGTAGATATATATGTAGTATGATAAACACAAGAAAAAGCTAGATATATATAGAGTGCATAATAAACACAAGAAGAAAAGCTAATATATATATAGTAGTATAGATAAACACAAGAAGAAAGTAGATAGATATATATTGTAAAAGGAAAATGGCGCATATCCTTTACAGGACGTAGCCATCAAAACAGTAAATTATTCGTCGATTTTCAAGCCATTTATACATTCAGTAGTGTGGCATTGTTTTCTGAACCCGTAGTTCTATTTTTACCTTGTAAAAATCTAGTGACTAACTTGTTCCAAACTTGCCGCCGGTGTTTGAATTGAAGATTAGTTGTATTTGAGCTACTACCGACTTATATTGTTATAGTCTGTCCAAACCCGTGAGCACGTTTGAAAATTGATTTTCTGAAAACTACCTTTTGGGATCTCAGTGATTTTTGCATGCAGCCTAGAATATCCATGACGCAAAAAAAAAGCTAACCAGAGTCCATATGTGCTACGATTTTGCACATCGGCGAATTTTTGATCTTTTGACAAGCAAATACGGGGCTCAAATTTTAGATTTTGGAATCCCTTAGAATTTGTCCATGTCAATTTATTCATGGGTTTATCTCCATATAACTTGATAGGTCAAATAATTAATTGTGTTGCCCTTTATGTGCAATCGTGAACTTGGATACAATATAACAGTTAGTCCTCCCTCGTCCCATTAGACCCCAGGGTGTCTAACTTCCCCAAATTGTATGATGGTAGACGCATTTGGATATGGAAATGTATACGTTGTATTTCTCAGTCTGTAATCAAAATATGATTTGTATCATCCCGAACTGACGATTCCATGAGGTTGATAATTGTTACTGGCTGACAAATTGTAATCCATCCGGTCCATACTGTCTTCTCTCGGCAATGTTCAACACTCTTTCCAGAACCTTTTGTCTATCATTTAGGGGGACTCACGTGGTCAGAACTTCAACATCACACATTTTAAACGTCCTGTTCTGTTCGGCAACTTGCCCTTTACTTTAGCCCAGACAAGCCTATCGGATTGAGTGAGCATGATATGGAGGTAGTCGCAAAGACGTGTGGCCGTTTTCCCGCAATGATTTTGTCAATATGAAACACCTTTGTCTTATTTGTCATCCTCACCAGGCAACAACTCGGTTCAGATATGTATCATCGAAGTGACATTTTCCAGCAAGCCAAGTCCTAATTTGATCTTTTTTTTTTGATGCAGTTGGTCTTGTCTTTCCCCTGATACCTGCGTTGTGATAGGGGTGCATTATCCATTACCAAGCATGATGGTCTGTTCAGAATTGGGAAATAGATCTTTCTCCATCCAGTGCCTGAAAATATGTCCATTCATTTATGTGTGGAATCCCACCGTCGGTACTTTTGATTGGAAAATAAGTCCAGCGTCATGGACAAGACCTTCTTCACGCTTCCTGCAGTGTTAGTATAATACGCTGGCCTTTGCTGCTTGGTATTTTCTTTCTGTTCACCGTCTACTGATTCCCTTTTAGCATTGGTGTGGTGAGCATTGACCAAGGGTTCGTCCAAATATACAATATCATAGCCTTGCCTCCGTGCTCACGGATCTGCCTCAGGCATTTTCTGGCAGCAATTAAATGTGGCTTTTCACAAATAATATTCCTGTCGCCTATAGTTTTTCTGAGGGGGGGCTCTTAAATTTCCATAGAGTACTTTTAGAAATGCTAGCTCAATCTATTTCAGTTTTAATTTCAGTTTCCTGAGAGTAACAAGTTGATTTGTCGTCGCAAACATTTTCAAGAGCTCCTGTCTTATGACATCTATGTCAAGCGTCAATTGTTCTTTCCTTCCTTTGTGACATTAGGGGCACTTTGTGTCCTGTTTAATCCATCGGGGAAAAAGGGTTCTCTATTCAGACAAGCGCCAGTGCGTTCGTTTCTCAGGGTTGGGAAAATGCAATATAGATGACTCTCTTGATTCCTACGGAAGTGTTGGTATAGTAAAACTGTAACCTTCTGCATTGTTATAAAAGTGCACTTCAGACTCATTATGAATGTGATATCAATGTCAGTTTTGATAAGCCAACAAATATTTATACAATAGCTTCATAAAAAATAGCGAGATACACCGACTATACAACGGTATCCCAATTATAACGTCAAGCTTTCGCGTTCAAAGTCGACTGGTTCAGTACACGGGGAATTTCCCGAAATTTTTGTTTACTCACGATTTTTCAATGTACCATAATGTATTTTTAGAACAACGCGTCGGTACCTAGATCTGTTACTATTGTGTACAATCCGGTGAGGTTGATTTTAATATAACCTGAAGAAAAAATATTTCAAACTACATCAAATTTTTTTTTGAAAAAATATTTTTAGCGTCATCGATATTGTAAGGCTGCTGAAAAATCACGAGATCCAACAGGTAGTTTCAGAAAATCAATTTCAACGTCTACGAATTAATGGACAGACTATATTCCCTGCTACATAGATCATTCATAACCAGCTGTAGTTGAGATATATATTGTTAGTCCCCCTGTTACATAGATCATTAAACCAGCTGATTTGAGTTATATATATTGTTAGTGACCCGTAAAAGTCATTCATAACCACCCATGAGATATATATTTTGTTAGTGCCCCTTTAAAAAGACATTCAAAACCCAGTGTATTTGAGATATATAAAATTTAAAAAAGTGACCCTGCTACATGGGTCTTATAACCAGCTGTTTTGAGATATATATATTGTTAGTGACCTGCTAAAATTTTCATAACGCGAGGGAGTTATATATATTGTTAGTACCCTTAATAGATCTTTCAAAAAGTGTATTGAAATATATATATTGTTAGTGACCGCTACATAACCAACGTATTTGAGATATATATTTGTTAGTGCCCCTCAATAGATCATTCAAAACCACATGTGAGTTATATATATATTGAGTGCCCCTGCAATAGATCATTCATAACCAGCTTTTTTTTGAGAAGATGCCCCCTTTTATAAACATACATTTTTAATAATTACGAAATGAGATTGTCATCAGTTCACAATCAGCGATATTTATTTTCGAAAGATTGACATGGATATAAATTATCGATTTATGCTGAAAAGAAAAAACAAATTCTTTTTGAGCATGGGTGTCAGTGAAATATCAGCAATTAGCAGAAAAACCCCCAAAGATATACAGATGTGTTACATTAGCAGTAGACGATGATAACATTAATTTTTGACCACATAAACCATGAAAAGTATAACGATCGCAACTTTAAAGTTCATATTATTACTGTCCTAGAGGGGACAGAAGTTTTAAAGGGATATGGGAACAGTCGCCTTAAGTCCAATATCCAGATCATTTTGGCATGTCCAGTGTGGCAGCGGCTTGCAACAGGGGTTTTTGGTACAGAGGCGTATTTTTTTCCTTTAGGCACGTTTTTATTGACGATGGGTTCACAGGGAGCCCCGAACTTATTTTCCCATTATCTGTAAGCGGTGTAACAAGGCTTAATGGCGAGACAGGCAAGAAGTGACGATTCGCCCAACACTTGGGACATACGCCAATGCTTTGGCCCCCTTTGTAGCCACCCTTTTCGATACGATATTTGGGAGCTACGATGTCCAGGTCAACCCATTGATCGTGTTTTTGATGATCGTAGTCGATTTGCTCTGGAGAATCGGTTGTTTTTTTATGGTCCCTTGGACCACGCGGGGCTCAACGTATTAATTTTATGTTTTTATATTTTCCCCCATGTTTTGTAATTTTTGGGATATGTGCATGTATTCAATTAAAAATTTACAGATGTCAATGTTTTTTTTCCGTCTTTTCTAGTTTTTATGTTTTTTTTGGGTTACATTTATTTCGTTATTCTTTTTTATTCCGATTTTCCAGATACGTTTGTATTTGGTCGTCCATTTGGTTTCATTTTTAATTTTCCCCCTGTTTGTTCGTTTGTTGAAAAAGGGCCCTTTGTGGTAAAGGGCTGTTTTTTTGTCTTTTTTTTTGTAATTTGTAAAACTACAGTACTTTTTAAAAGGTTTTTTCCAATCTGTTTTACCGGTTCTATATATATATACTGAAAAATTTGGGAATTTAAAGATCAGAAAAAATAGGGATCATACTTTTTTTATAAAAGGTAATGAAATGTGTTATACAACGTTTATATATGTAATCCGGTGTTACGTCCTTTTTTCATTGATTTTCGGCCCCGATGGGTGATGGGTAATATCACGCCTGCCCCCCTTACTTCCCAGTATTTTTCCTGGTACTGAATTCAGGGGGTTCGACCCGGAGAACAGTCAAAGCACCAAACACCCCCCGGGGCATTGAACCCCGAAAATATATTGAACTCTAGCCTAAGAATACATTAGATATATTATTTTAAAACCATAAAGTTTTGAATACCATCGAGCTGTTAGTGGGATCGAACCATAAGCCGGGAGAGGATAGACTAGCTTATACATTGACTTCATCTTCTTGTTTTATGATATCTATGAGTTTCCAAAAAACGGGACGAACATTCATAACCCAATCATTATCATTTAATTTTCTGTCTGCAGTATTAACAGGGAACGAAACCACGTTTCGTTTCTGCGTGTTGACAAGAAAAAAACCACAAGTTTTTAAAAAAATGACTGGCTGGTAGTACTTTTTCATTCTTCAATGAGTCTGTCAGAATGTAGGGGGTATTATCACCAAATTTTTCCCTTTTTTTATACTTCCAAACGCACCCTTTTTTTTCACTAGCCAATTTTTTGAAATGTTTAAAGGGTATTTGTCTACTATGTATTTCTTTCAAATTCCCCAATTTCTTTTTTTTTATTTTTTTTTAAAGGGGGGGGGGGTCGATGGGCCCTTTGGGTTTAACAAAAATGAACCCTAGCAATTGTTTCTTTATTTGCTGGAATGCCCCATAGATATTAAATTTCATAAAAAAATTCATATGTTTGAGCTGTTTTGGTATTTTTTAAAAAAATATTCATGTTCGTTCCTTTTTATATTTGTCTGTTTGAACACTTTTCAAGATATTTGTTTGCCCACCCGTAATGTTTCTATGTCAATTGTACATATGTCATATTTTTTCCAATAATATTTTCTATTTTTAAAAATGTCGAACACCTATGTTCCCCCTTTATATGCACAGGCAGGATTTGATACCCTTTTTCAAAATGACTACATAAGGAAAGAGGTGTTCTCACAGTCAGAATGTGGAAGAGCACGGTCGCAACTTACATGAATTCAGTCTTCAAAAATGCAAGAAAAATTTAGAGGAACAGCGTTTTCATAACCTTCGTCAATTTCAAATGCATTTGACAGGGTCAGCAGGTCTAAATTTTTATAAATATTGAAACGTATTGAATGTCATACAAAGTACTACAAGTGGTCATCTATTTACATGACTATGAAAGTCTGTAGAGTTTCATGATATCACATCGATGCTTTGAGAATAAGAGGATGGGGGGATAGTCCTTTCCCCCCCATTTTGGCATCTTATTTCATGCCGGGGCATTGCTTAGGGTTACTGATAGTGATGTTTTCCTCTGCATAACCGGCAACCACAAGGCAGAGAGGATTTTAAATTACTTTTTTTTCCCCCCCCGGTCCCCAGCTTTTTGTAGCACGTTGACCGGACTACCTGTAGTGCGGGTTCAACCCCCGGGACGGGGCAAAAAAGCTACATGTTCCCAGATTTAGGGTGTCGTGGCACGAGCCGGGTTACGATGCCCATGAACTGAGCCGAAGAGTTTTTTAAGCCGGGCCGGATGGGAAAAAAAAAAAGTATTAAGTTTATCCTCTAGCTCGCATAACCGTGCAAACCCAAAAGGCAGAGAGGATTTTAAATTAGTGTTTACCCTCTAGCCCCCCTTTTCAGGGAAGAAAAATATAAAAATATCATTTTAAAATTGAAAAAATTGACACCAGTTCAAAATATTTTGCTATATTGAGCCCATGGTCACTCCCGACTTTCCCGATGAGTAAATAAAGGGAAAAATGGGTACAGAAACAAAACTATCAAAGAAAATTTAAAGGAAAAATTGAAGGGGGATCAAATATTTTGTAACTATTTTACTATAAGGCTCAAAAACATGAAATAATTTTTAGGCACAAAATGAAGGGATATATTTTCCCTTTGATGTTCCAATATTATGACATCAGATGTAGGAACGATAACCAACTAAAGTACTGCAGGTGCAAATTACCTTCCATCATGTGGAACCCCAGATAAAAGGGGTGAATGCAAAGCCTCAAGAAGAATTTTTCAAAGGTCCCAAAAATTTGAAAACCGGGTGGGAAAACAACATTGGGCGATGATAAAAACTTCCGAGAAGAGACTTGGGGATGAGTAAAATGCACGGGGAAAAATCAAAAAACCAAAAGTTATCCACAAGACACTTGTCAATTGTTCGTCGGTATAGAGGGAAAAAAAATCATACATATGTAGGTATGCATGTAGGTATGCATGTATGTATGTGTGTATGTATGCATGTATGTATATATGTATGTATTTATATATATAGTTATGTAATGTATATATATATATATAATTAATTGTGGGGAATTGATTTATCGTAGTGAGTCAACAGTGCCTGGTTAAAAACCCCATGGGGCTGTCAAATGTTAAAAGACCCACTGTTTGAATCCCGGCCAAACCCGGAAGAAGTACCACGTGGCCTAAAAAAACAACCCGTTTATGGGATTTAGGAGTTTTGCAACAAATATTCTATTATTTTCTTTTTTTTCATTTTGGTATGTTTATTTTATATGTATGTATGTTTATTTATATTTAAATATTATACAAAGAATTATATACAGATATATATATATTATTTTTTGTATGGTATAATATCGTATGTGATACGTATATATGTTTTATGAAATTTTGTTTGAGTTCTGTGTAATGTGTAATGTATATATATTTTGTATGTATGTTGTATGTTTTATGTATGAGTGCAATTATTTATGACTTTTCCCTCTATCAAAAATGCCGAGTATAAACTATTTACATCAATGTTTTATTGTCAATACTAATCATAAACTGTTGCTCACAGCCAGTTTAAACATCAATTTTGACCCATTTTTGTCTTAGATAAATGTATGTTAAATCTAATTTAAAAGCCAAAGATTTTGATATCGGAAAACCCCCCAACACAAACAAAATTTTCTTTAGAGAACAAATCTAAGATCTTTTTGTACATTTACTTAAAAAGAAAAAAAAGATAAGAATAGGGTAAAAAGGGAAAAAAATTATTTTTCATTTTAGATCAAACCGACAAATTATTTTTAAATACATAACATAACTATGTTATCGTAAATATTATATATGTTATTAACACGTAACTACATGGCGACATGCTATTTCTCATTCAAATGACATTATATGTATTATTTTTGAGAGTTTAAAAATAAAATCTTCTATTCATAGATTTCAACTTAGTGTCTCACATTAATACATTTTTATTTACTTTGAATTGTAATAAATATATTTTGCCCCAAGGAATACTTATAAATATATAAATATATATAATATATCGCTAGAAATAAAAAAATATATCGTATCAAACGTGTTTGAGATTTACTAACTTGTTAAATTTTTCAAACTATTGGGGAAGGGTTTTTTTTTTTCAGCCGACCTTCCCCCAAACCCCAAACAAAGCTAAAAACCGTAAAGGCTGAGTTTAAGGTACATATTTAATGTTTTATTTAAAGCAAAATGGGGCCCCAGAGCCTTTCTCTTTTTCTTTTCTTTTTTCTTATATATATATATATATATATATATATATATATATATATATATATATATACAAATTGATTTAATCATTACCTACTAGATGCAGATTTTAGAGTCAAACTAAATGTGTTAAAAGAGAGACCAATAGGGTTTTTTGCTCAATATTATTGAACATACATCAAAGCTTCCCCCCCCAAACGAAGTCATTACCGGGGTGGGGAGCTTGTTACCCCATGACCCGGAAAGATATGTTCAGGAGCGTTATCTTAGTGGGGACCCCATGTCAAAAGGTTTGGGGTTAGAGGACAGACGGAAGTTACTTCCGGTTCTCCAGGTTGGGGCAGACAATTGCTAACAACACATTATTTAAAAAAATAATAATGTTAGGAAAAAAAAGAGATACCATTTTTCAACGAGAAAAGGGGAGCGATTTGGGAAACTGATTTAAAAGGGGGTGAGACCAAACTTTACGAAATTTCAACCCAGACGAAAAATTTCTTTAAAGCAAACCCCTTTTTGTTATTAGTTGTAATATAACAACCTATATCAGAAGGGAAATTAGCCCAGATTTAGAGAAATGAAAAAAAATGGGTTATAGTGTTTTGGCAGCGGAGGGGAAAAGGTCGGGACCTTCAAAAAAAATTTTAGAAGAAGGGTAGAGAGAGATTTGAAATGTGGCCTGAGGTGGAGACGGTTTGAAGAAAGGCAGCAGAACGACAACAGAAAGTCCTTTTTGGGGAAAACCTTTGTAAAGGGGACGGAAAAATAGATAGAATCATCAAAGAAAACAAACGATTTGAGGTCAGATGATGGCTATGAAACAAGACATTTAGCAACACACGCAGGTGATTTTCCCGTCTCATCAGCATAAAATGTATTCCTATAAGGTACAAAAGAGGCAGAACCACCCAGAGACACTGAGAAGAAAAAAAATCAAAAAAACAATACAAAATTATAACTTTTCTATACGAGCACTCTAATCGACAACTTGTTAAACCATTTTTGGATCTCAGCCTAAAAGCGAATGTCCGTTATGCGCCAAAGTACCCCAAACCCCCGTTTTTTGACGCTTTTTTTTTATTTGGTTACCCTCAGGCCTCTATCTCGTCCCCTTTGACATGCCAGGTCGCAGTGTTACTATTCTTTCCTAATTCCCGGCCCCTGGAAAAAACGAATAGATTATAGCAATGTTAACATCACAGATGCAAGAAAATCAGATTGAAAAGATCATAAATAAATAAAAGGGAAAATTTTCCCAATATAATTGTTTTTAAGCCCAACCAAAGAAAAGATGGGGAAATTTTCAAAATAGAAAAAGGGTTTCCGAGAATTATTACATGATAACAATAAACTTTGGGAAAGAAAGACGTACAAAAGAGGGAAAAGGGTTTTGAATAAATGTAAGTACACGCAACAAAAAATTTTGAATACGGATTAAAAAATAAAAACCTGATCATTGAGGAACATTGTAAAATAAGCAACATCATATTCGGGAAACTGAAATTTTTTGATCAAATGAACGTCACTTTGATTGGGAAGCATTAATAGAGGGTTATTTGGAAGAGAAGATAGTGAAGACAGCAACGACGAGGGAAAAAGGTTAAGGAAACTTGAACATGACCATTTGGCAAGTGAAGAAATTGTAGAACGATATTGTATTCGGGAGGGTAAAAGGCAGACATATTATTTAATAAATCATGTATATTTTGTATAATATATATATATATATATATATATATATATATATATATATATATTAATACATATTCTTTGTCTCAGGAGAAAAAGGTTTAGTCACTAGTATTTCGCGAATCACAACGTTTTTGTTTGTAAGGGCCCTGTTCTGGAGTATCAATTCCCCACAGTTGGCAGGAAAAACGGGAGACTTGGCTAAACCATAGAATGCTTCTGCCTCTGGCTATCTTTTGACTATGATTTTTTTTTTTTGTATTTTCTTTGGCCCCCCCTCACCCCGCTCCCGCTTGTTTATTATATATATATATATATATATATATTTTTAAATAAATATGAAAACCCCTAACAGTTCAACAGTTGGTTTTAATATTGCAATCCGCACACCGTATTATTGTATAAAAAGTTTGTATATTTACATTGCATCTTTTAAAAATTTTCCCACACCCCAGTGTAAGGGGCAAAAAGACGAATGCGTTAAAATTGTTTAAACACGATGGTTTCGTCACAGGCTAATTCAATGTCAGTCTATTTGCAACATTTAAGACAATGTCGAATTTGTACATTTTTGTTAATCAGATCAGACTTTGATCTTAAAGAAATTTAAGAAATATAAGATATATGCTAAGAAAAAATAAAAAGCACTCACAGTCAAGTCTTTTTAAGACACATGTTTAGGGTCACAGGCAAACAAGTGTTTAAGTCCCTAAAACAACAAGTAAATACTTTCCAAGAAACAACGAAAAAAAAAAACGAAAATGACAACAATTTTAGTGACACGGGAATAAATTTTAAAATTTTGGAATCTTAAAACGGTTTTTTTAGTATATTTAATCAAAATCAACATTATTTTTTTTTTCGACGGGAAAAAATACTGTTAACAGGGGATTCCTTTGGCATTTCGGATTTGATTTGTTTTTAACGTTGCAGGGGGCACCGAAAAGGAATCCATTGCTTGATGTGTCAGGGGCGTGGTACCCCCAGACATTATGTATTTATCAGCGGCGTGGCCTCACATTTTTTTCCCAAGAATTACAGGCTTCATTACAGTTTACTTAACAGCCGAGGGAATCAGATAGCGCTGCTCTGAAAGTAAAACACATTATCACTCCAAAGAAACAAAGTAATCTTTTTTATTCATAGTCAACCTGATGACACTTGTTCCAGAGTATGCCACAACTTTTCTTGAGGGAGATTTGTTCCATCTAGGAATAAACACTTATTGCTCGGGGGATTTACAAAGCAGAGACAATGGGGGAAATTGTCTTCGTTCTTCCCCAAATTTAGGAATATTTTTTCGTCGGTGTGGTCATTTTTACATCTCTTTTGGTTATAAATTTGGGGACAAAGTTCAAAGGGCTCAAAGAGTTGCATCTAACCAAAATAAACTTGCAGACTTTTTAACCCGAGATCAGGGCGTGAAGATGGTTATCTTCATAGCTACTATTTTAATCACCTCCACACCTGGGGCCCCTCATTAGCAACATTTATTATTGACCTGAGTTTAACACTAAAGGGAAAGATACTAATATTTCCGAGGCAATGTCATGCAACTTTCATCCATTAAGGGGAATATTTTTCTGCTATTCAATGAGCCCCAAAATAGGCTACTTTTCACGATTTTTTTGAAACGAAAAAGATAATTAAAAGATAAAAACTAGTGTATCGTATTTATGATCTCTTTAGCTTGAGAAAAGGGGTTAGCAATTAGTCACCTCATTCTGAGAAATGCTTTTAAGTATAAATGAAAAATGAGACGACATGGACAAGGACAGGAAGGTGATTTAAAAAGAAAGAAAGATAAATATTTCACTATTGAGACAAAAGAGTGCAGAGAGTCTTATATCACCCCTTTTGTTCACCTGCAGCAACTGTGGAAGGATTGCTTCCAGAATATTCCAAAGCCAAAGAGACTTTGGGATTCAGCGAAAACAAATTAGTAGAAAACCTAGTCTCATTAGAGGCCAATGATGAGTGTTCCATCAAAATATTTTTTCGAAATCATCCCCCTATCGGAGCACAGGTCTTAAACAAACTTCTTCCACTCTTCCTCTCTTTGCCATCCTTCCAATTTTTCCATGTTTTGCCTATCCTTTTTATATCCCCTCCAGCTCTCTTCTCCAGGTCTCCGGGCCTTTCCCCCTACCCTCTTTCCCTGGGTTCCAAAACAATGCCTTCTTTATGTTTCCTGTCGGTCTTCTCAATGTATGTCCATCCATCGCCAGCTCCTTCCTGAGCCTTCCCACTGGTATCTGCTTTGTTCTCTCCCGATTTCCCTCGTTTGTAATCTTATCATACCATCTCAACTTTTTTTTTTTTTAATCCCTTTTAGGGGGGCCCCAAACCCCCCCATTTCCCATTTACGAAGGTCCAGTTTTCTTGATGTTTCCCGGTCTTCCATTTGGGAAGAACAGCACTGATTCACATTTGACTAAAAATTTCCCCATTTTTGTTTGTTTTGATCCCCTTTTACCTTCCATTTTTATAATGCAAAAAGTTACCTCTCTTTTTTTTTTCTTAACATCTTTGTTTGTTCCCCCTTCTGTGTCTATGTTTTTCCCAAGGATGTTTTTATGATTCTACACCCTCAGTGTTTTCTCCAGCATAATCTTTTAATTTGCAGCATTTATTCTCATAAATTTGGTTTTCCCCCTGTATTTTCAAACCTAGCTGCTGAGATTTATTATTTGGGGTTTTCTTTTTGCTTTAATCTGTGCGGGGTTTGGAGAACAAAGCCTGACCCCTTTTCGAAATGTTTGTTTGAATTTGATATTTGCAACCTTGTCCTTTTTTACTGGAGCAATTTTTGTAATATTGATCTCTAATTTAATGTTTCCACATTTTGTTTTTGTTCTTTTTAACAGAATGTTGTATCGCATTAATATATTAAACCAACTATCATTTGATGCCATATTTCCTGCTGAACGAATTTTTGAAAACATTATTTGCAATTGTTTTTGTAATTTATTATTCTATTTCCAATATATTGGTTGAGGTTGCTTTTTTGTTCTACCCTTTTTTGTTGAGAAAATTTATTTTGAAGTGGTGTCCTGTTATTTTATTTAAGTAATCTGCGGGGAAACTTTGGGCATGTCTTGTCGAGAGCTTGTACAAACTCCGAATTGAGTCAAGCAACAACCCAGGGATCATCTATTAAAAAACCCGCATATGACCCGGTGCGGTTTCGAACATACAATTTTCAGAACGACAGGAAAACGTTTAACAATTCGTTAAAAAAAAAATAACACTAAAAAAGCAAACAGTCCAAAATTACCGTTAGTAATGAAGGCATTGAAAAATTATGACTATTTTGATAATCTTTTTTAGAGAATTACCACCCACCAACAATGGAATTTAAAACAAATAACAGAAGGACTAAACATATAATTCAGATTTTTTCTCATATAAGTAACATTGACATATCACAAGCAAGGATAATAGGATACTTGAGAAAGATTTCGTTTTGTCAACATATGAATCTGAATCGTGGAATAACACTAAATTGTAACACAAAATCCAATTATTGAAAAAAAAAATGTGCATAGAAAAACTTAGAACCTGTGACAGAATTAAATCATACCTCCTACAAGTCATGAAATTCAGAAGTTAATGGTCTAAGGGTGATGATTGACTTATTGACCCTGTTTTCCCCTATGTTCGTCTCTAATGAGGAAATGGCATGCCACTCTAAGAGTTTTCCCCAAAGAACAAACCAGAGCCCAGTAAAAAACCATAAATTCAGGGAAAAAGATACTATGATGCCATGAACATCACGAAATATTTTATATAACATCATTTAAAAAGGGGCCGGCGATCTTTTCTACCCCGTTTTCCGAATTTTTTCTCCCAAAGGGCCCGATGTTCTGTCTCGCATCCTTTTTCAAACCACAGTCATCCTAATCAACTTCTTTTTCCCCTTTTTTGCCCGGATACTTTCCCTGATGGTTTTCCAGCCCAGAAGCAAAAAAATTTTCCCCCTTTTTGGATCGCCTTTTTTTTGATTTTGAGCCTTTTTGGAGATCATTTTTTTCTCTTTTCGTTAAGAATAAATCAAACTTTAAATCTGAACACATCAGTCAAATCCAAAACACAGTGGTTTAAATGAGTAAATATTGCGGATGATTCATATTAGGGGATAGAATGATCAAACGACTGTTTTTAAAAGGAATAAAAAAACCGTGAAAAAGTAAAGGTGGGGAAAATTCTAATGAACTGGGAATTTTTTAGGCTGGTTTTGCTGAGAGCAATATCCTGCAATGGAAAGCTAAAAATGAACAGATATCAGACACAACATTTCTATTAGTTGTTATGAAAAAATATTTAAGTAATATTAGTTTAAAACATATGCCGTTTATAAAGAAAAAGAATATAATACCAATATTACTTTTTATTACAAATGCACTGTCAGCGATTTAAGCAAAAGTATGTATAAATGTAACCCAAGAAATAGCCATGTCAAAACATAATTACAATTCAAGAGAGTTGAATGTTGTGTAGTTTATCCAGTTGCTATATGTCCGTATAAAAGACGATCAAACTGGAGAGTTGAATTTTGAAAATCTCACAGAATTGCAAGTTACGAAATGGACAATAAAAAGTTAAAGATAATTCATAGAAAATTATAACATAAAAATTTAAAAAACAGTGGTTTACCACCCAAAATTTTTAAAAAAAAACTACAAACAAGGATATTCTTAAATATAAAAATTCAACAAGTTTGAATTTCCAAAGAATAAAGAAAGTTTTATTTTGTTCAATTGTGACACTGATAATGAAGGCCGGTTATGGGTGTTCAACTTAAAAGAGGCCGAATGGAGTTAATCTAATATGTATAGAAATGGGGTTTTATGAGTAGAAAGGGCAATTGTGTGACTGTGTGTAATTGAGGGGGGAAAGGGGGGATAACAAATGTGACGGGGACAAGCTAGTCAGAACCGGTTTAAAAGTAAAAAAACACAACTCAATGCTGTACCTGGAACTTTCGAATTGTCAATGGGGCGCAATTACTTGAACACCCGTTAATTGGGAAAATGTCCGACTTGTCACTACCATTTACGATTTTCATCGAATTAATAACTTTTTGGGCAAAAGATTAAAAAATAAGAATGAAGTTAGTTTTTTCATAAGTTACGGCGGAGGCGGGTATTAAAAACCCTCTTTTTTTTAACAGGACTAGTGCGAGCGTGGGGACTATGGTCGGGGATCTGACAGAACAGAACATCCCCGGATAAATTAGACAGGGTCCAAAAAAAGCGATGAGGTTATATTGGTTTCACACGGAACTTCATGTGCGGCAGGGGACATGTCCTTTTATTGCGAGACTTTTTAGACAAAATTGTACAGGTTTGAGATCTGAGAGTTTTGCAAAAGATCATCCTCTGACAAAACCATAAATGAAAACAAGGGCAGGCGATTGAAAGAGGGCGACTGATGACCGAGGCAGAGAATGTTATTAAACAGGTCTGTACCCGAGAGTTGAGATAGGTGGTGGGCCTATATCAGAGAATATGACCCCACACCAGGTTTTTCCGTACACCGGGAAAACGCTGAGAGAATTGTCCCGGGGGTCGTCAAGGGGTATTTTTGCACCGTGGGTCGCACCCATCCAGGTGATATCATTATGTACACCGATGGCTCTGTCGGGGAACCAGAATCGTGGGGTTATTCAGCACAGGGAAAAAATCGCACACTTATGAGGACTGCGGCACGGGGCAACGACATCGAGCATGATTTGGGGGATCACACGCCTCCAGGCTCTGTGGAAGGCTGAAAAGATAACCCCTGATTATCATATCAGACTCGATGATTATGCATCAAAGATTAATCTGGGAAATAGGGAGGAATGGGGGGCATCATTTTGGGGATCCATCTCGAAATGACTTTGGGTGTACACACCCGGACAGTGGAGTGCAGGGGAACGAGCGTGTTTACTTTTTTCAAACAATCCCCCACCAAACAAAGTGGACAGAGCCGATATCATCAATGGGGACGCTCTCAATTGGGGGACATGGGCAAGTCTCAGACACTGGAACAAGTTCAGAATTAGGGGTTGTTTGGGCATGCCAGACAGGTCGTCATGTGGTAGAGGAAGATATAGTAACACCTTCTCATGGTACGGGGAGTAAATGGGCTTTGGGTTTTGGGGGCAGCGAGGACACGCATGCATGGGAATGTCCAATGTGCAATGACGTCGATCGCATAACATAAATACATGTCTTAATAGAAATATTGTATACATATATTTATTATTATTCAACAATATTAATACGAAAGTGTCACAGTATGACTTCGATTCAGCAATTGGTTTTTGTTACTAACGAGTCACTGCACCCGGGGAACCCATAGGTGTCAGTCTCCCAACAGATATCGAAGATATGCATACTGATGGTTCCGTGGCCGCGATCTTTCCCCTTTATCTCACTCTGCCTCCGGGGATCCAGTTCGACTTTAACAACGGGGAAACCCCAAAATGCCCAAATCGCGGGTCGATTCAACATCTAATTTAGGTCCCATCCAACAGACAGTTGGGAAAAAACCAAGAATATCCCCTTTTCCCTCTTTAAACCCCCAAAAATCGATGTGTTTATGCAAGCCTGTCCGCTCTCTTCATTACCGTAAACACCCGCATGCCCAGGACAGTATATCCAGGCCGCTGGGGGTTGAAATTCAGACGACATCCACCTATCGAAACCCCTTTTGGGTCTTGTGAAGCCACTGAAGTCAGACAAACAACGCCCCAGAAAAGAAGTCCCAAAAACCAATGGGGGGGCAGTAAGACCCAACCTCCATCCCTCTAGAAGTAGCTTTGTATGCCCCACTTCCTTGCAACAACCCTACCATGCGAATTAGCCAAGAAAAACCCCCGCGGACTTCACCATCTTGAACCACCCATCGGTATATAAAAAAATTTTTTCCTTGCATTATCTTCCCCTTTAAAACAACGCTTTTGTTAATCTCTACATTTCTTCCAAGAGTAATGATAACGTTGAGATAGTTGGGCGCACCATCGTTGGGAAACCATTCTTTCCCTTTGGGGGGCGCAAATCACCTGGCCCAAATTTTTCTCCAGCCTGGGCACACGACATGCCACGCTTGATTCTGCCCTTTTTAAAATCATTAGTGTTCTTGTGAGTGGATGCTCTTTTCCGAGTAACCCCCCCTATATGCCTTGGTTTGGGCGAATGATGACGGGAACGTAGGACAGAAGGTCTAGTTTTCTCATCTTCCAATGGGTGATTCTGGCCCCGGATTTAAAAGCATACCTTATTCTGAACCCTTGAGTGTTCACATTATGATCTTGATATGTAAGAATTTCGAGTCCTAATCTACCACCGACATAACCAGTCGATCGAACAAAAGGGGGTAGTCTCGTAAGGTGTGGGGCCCCCATAACTTTGAGAGCCGCAAACCACGCTTGCACCGTTGTATCGTCGTTCAATATGGTGTTTGAAAGATAGACTACGATCGAAACAAGAAGGGAGCCTGTCTCTGCGCTCGATGGTAAGTTCAACAAAGATTGCACGGGGGGGTCCGCCTTGACATGTGATTATTCAACGAGCACCACAACATACACGCCAGGGTTGACCGAAAGCGGGAATTACACCAACCGAGATGGATGAATGTTTTTTGAATGTCGTCCCATCACCGTCTATCGACCCAGTCCATATTGATATCATCTGCAAATGTCAATGCGATCCAAATTCGGTTCTGAATTTTTGCAATTTTTAAATATTAAACAACAAGAGTGAAGAGGAGAACCCTGGGTAATCCGGGATATACGGGAGGGTCCGATGTCCATGTTCCTAAATAGCAACGGTTCTTCCATTAAAGGCAGTATCCAGTTCACCAGCCAAGGATTAACTTGAATTTAATCAAAGAGCGACCCTTATTGAAAAAATTACTTGTTATAAGATCCCCCGTCGATGGACAGCAACGGGCTCTTTCTTGGATTAAGCCCCATAAAAAATCATATGCAAAGTGCGCATTGTCCCATGTCCTTTTATTGGCCGGTAGTTTTTAAAAAAAGCACTTTTATATATAATTCAACAATGATATTTTTGCAATATTATGGGGAAAGTACAGAATGTTTTTGTATTCAGCAATTATAATGAAAATGTAAGAGTATGTATATTGTATTCTACATATTATATAAATGTACAGAGGATATTGTATTCTAGATATTTTATATGAAAGTTAAAGAGATGTTATTGTATTCTAGCAAATTTTAATAAAGTGTACAGAGATGTATATTTATTCCCGGGGTATTATATATGAAAATGACAGAGTATTATATTGTATTCTAGCAGTATTATATGAAAAGAAAAGAAAATACACACACTCCTGGGCCAAAGACCGCAAACAAAGTTTCCCATGAAACATAACCTGTTCTCTGCAGGGAACTACCGCCCTTGTGGTGTCAAGGGGGTACAAACCAAAAAAAGGGTATCGGGGCAAAAACTGAAACAAAACAGAACGAGGACGAAAAAAGGTGGGGCCCAATAAAACGACCGGTCCGTTGGGAAGACGGCGCCCATAAAACCCGGGGAGGGCAAGCCGTCTAAGGGTAGCCCCCGAAAGAAAATGGCAAAAAGAGCGAACCGACAAACGCTGGTTGAAACCGGACACGCCCGAAAGATAAGCACCAGCGCTCAAAAGGGACTGAAAGTGAACGTACTACCCCTGCTGACGCCGGGCCAAATTTTTTCAGAAATGTTTTTTAAAAATGAAATTCGATAGGGGCTACCCGAGAAGTCCGCCGGGCAGGAGAGTGCCGGCCCCCTGGGGCCCCCTTTATGCTACCGACGGTCCCGCCCCCCAACTCGGACAGAGCGAACGAGGTAACCGGGGTTTAAAATTACTGGTTCGATACGGTCGAGTATTGGCCATAAGAAATTAAATATCACCCAATGGAATGGGAAGGTATCCATCACAAGAAGGGACTGCAATAAGATTGAGAAGACGATATAGACGTTGCGGCATAAAAAAACCCTCTAAATCCCAAAAATAAGTTGAGATTAAAGGTTACCAGACTTCAGAAAGACCGAGAAGGCCCCAAAGGGGGGAGTCCCACCCGAGAAAAAGGCATTCCCCGCAGATAAAAAACAAATGGGAAAAGCCGGCGCAGTAGAGATCATAGGCTTCAAATTCGTAACGACAAAAGATTCTTCTGATAACCTTAGGGCCAAACGTGTGTCTGAAACAATGAATACAGGCACCATGCATTGTGTTTTTCGATTTTAACAGCGTTTGGAGATGGGGGGAGAAACAAACAGCAGAGGGGGAGGGGGGGAAGACGGGGGATTGAGAAAAACCCGCCTTTTTCAACCCCAGACGACCACCCAAATTCTACTGAGAACGGGATAAAGAATTTGACTTTTCAAAGTTTAAAACCACCAAAAGTCCCACCAACCGGAGAAAGGGAAAACCCGTAAAGTAGGGAGATCTTTTTACTGAGTTGGGCCCGGGGAAATAAAAAAGAAAAGAAAAAAGGGGATATTTTATGCAAATGTTTAACGAATCAACATGCATAAAAGGGAAAAAAACGAATCGTCAAAGGGAAATGTCAGAAGAATCCTGAAAGCGGAGGGAACCATCCTAGAGGCGCAAAAGGGTTACGCCATACTGACAGCAGAGGTTCAGAAGCTGAAAAAAAAATTGAGAAGACAAGGGGGAGGCAGAACAGGCACAGTCAGTGGAGACCAATACTGCTTACAAAACGGCAGCAGCAAAATACAGAAGAGAGGCAAAGAACCAAGAGTTGGGTCAAAACATGAACCCCGAACCTCGATAGGGGCGGCATAAACGGGGGAAACTGCAAAGCGCTGAGGATGAAAAAAACCAGCAGACCACCAAAAGTCCTCGAACAAGAAAAAAAGATGGTTCGGGTGGAAGAAAATTCTGTGCAACAAAGCCGTCAGCAGAGTAAGCATAGCAAAAGGAAAAAAGATGCCCAAAAAAGCCCGGGCTCTCCGGAGCCGAAAGCAGATAGTCACCTAACGGGCACATTACCCGTAACGAGCTGGAAGAGGTTTTAAAGGGGCCTAAAAACCCCGAAAGCGGAAAAAAATGGGGTCCCCAAAGAGAGCTTAAAAACTTTGGCAGAAAAGGCCGCTTACTGTCCGTTCTAAAAATGTGTGAGAAACAGGCAAATACCACAAGAATGGGGAAAAAAGCAACATGGACCCATCCTAAAACAGGCAAAAATAAAACGACCCAGCGAGTTACAGACCAATAAGCCTCCAGCTGACGGGGTTTTTGGAACGCATGGTGAACAAAGGTTATCGGCACTTGGGAAAACAAAGGGCGCTTATGGCACAACAAGGAGGTTCCGGGGATACAGATCCACAAAGGATCGAACGTACATTTTCCAGGAAATCGAGGATGGTTTCAAAGAAAAGAAACAGACACTGGCGGTCTTGGTAGATATGGAAAAAGGTTTGACACAGTCTGGGAAAAAAGGTTAAGGCTGAAACCTCACCCCCCGGGGAAAGGGAAGAATGTAAAATTTGGGTTGATAGATACTAGGAACAGAACAGCAAGAGTTCAGGTTCAGGGGGAAAAAGCTGAAGAAAATGAGCAAGGAGTCCCCAAGGAGGAGTGCCTTTACATTTTTTCAATGCGGCAACATCCTCCCGAACGAGTCCTCGCATGTTGCAACTTGGCAATGGGCGCGGAAGAGTCAATGCCCACAGCAGAAAAATACCGTACGTTAAATAACCCAAGTGTGGTGCAAAAGGGAAATGAAAAAAAACCCCTTAAAGACACTTTCACTGTGGTTTTTCCCCCGAACAACAAGGATTAAAGATACGCTTTGTCAATAGGGAGAACCCCGACAAACCCAACTTTTTAGGAGTCACACTCGACAGAAAGCTGAATTTGCACCCAGATTGAAAAAGCTAGGGAAAGCGAGGCAAGGCTACAATGATTCGAAAATCGCAGGTTCCAAGGGGAGCAAAAAGAATTTCAAGACACTTTACCTGGTAGAGTGCGACCGATCCTAGAGACGGATGGCAGCGGGAGCAATGCGTCCAACAAGCAATTTTGAAAAGTGAGCAAAGTCGAACCGCCATGCCATAATCACTGGGGCCATGAAGTCCACGCCCATCAAGGCGATGGAGACAATCACCGGGACCAAAACCCAAAGACTGATCGAAGGGGCAAAAGATTAGTACTTGGAAAACTCAAACGGCTCAAAACTCATCCAAGCATGAAAGAAAGAATTGAAAGTGGAGAATACAAAATCTAACTTGTTAGAATTCTAAGGGACTGACCCTAGACCATCCAGTCCTTCCAAAAACACAGCCAAACCAATCCCGAAAAGACAAGTGCCCCAGAAAAAAACCAAATGGAAAAAAGAATTTTAATCCCAGGCATACGAAAAAAAGGGGTCCAAACACACCTGACAAAAAATGAAAAAAATACAAAATCAATATTTGAAAATGAACGACGAAGGAACCAAAACCAAAAACGATGGGGAAGGAAATGCTTAAAATAAAAGTTTAAAATTTGTCCCGGGATTGACTGGCAAAACTGAAAAACTACCGACAGAGGGGAGGAACAAAGGGCGCCAAAAAATCTTTGGAAAGAAACACTAAGGCAACAAGGTCGTTATTCAGTGTCTATGTCATCCGGCCTAAAAGCGTTGGCAAAAATGGATAATGAGTAAACTCCTGGAACTAAGATTCACCAAAGATTATCCAGTTTACCCAACCCAACTTAGGGGAAAAACAGCGAAAGCACCAAAAGGGCGGGGGACTCCTTTGGCTATTCGGACAGTTTAGAATCAAAACAAATGGTTGCCTTGAAGCAAAAGGGAAAAGCCACCCCTACGGGAAGTGCGGGTATTTTGGGTTTTCCCAATGAAAAAAGTTGGGATATTTCGCCTGTACGACCAAAAAGCTAGAGCCCAATGCCCTAAATTTAAAATTGGACAACAGCCTTCTCCTGCAAATGGCAGACATGAGGCAGAAAGGGCTTGCAAAATTCAACGGTTCAGGTATAAGGAAAGAGTCAGGCTAAACCAAAATATCGAAAAGTGTCAGGAACACCCAAAAAAACAGTAAAATTTTGTGGGCCTCAGTCAGCCAAACGCGAAGTAGAAAATACAGATTTTATTTATTTAACAATATAATAATAGAACGCAAAGTCTTATTTATTCAAACATAATGAATCAGAAAACTATTTTATTTGGAAAAAAACAAAATATTTAGTTTTATTATAAAAAGAAAGTGATTAAAAAGGTTTTATTTCGTTAAAAAAGGGGAAAATTTAAAAAATGACAAAAAAACTTTTCAATAAAAAAAATATTAATTTTCTTAGAAAATTTTTTTGGTCTTCCCTTTTTTTTTTTTTTAAATTTTTACCCTGTTGTTCGTTTTGTTTATAAAGGGGTTTTGGTCAAACGGGTTTTTTATCATTTTTTTGAAATTTGTAAAATAAGTACAAGTTACTGTTAGATTCAACAATTTATTTTGAAAAATTTTTCAAATAAATTCTAAAATATTTTTATGAAAATAAAAAACAGCAGAACGCATTATTGCATAATACATAAATGTTTTCAGTATTTTTCCTTGTTGTTATAAGTGTACATGATTTATATTTTAATAAAATTTTGCTTCCCGGGTTAAGTGTTTCGTTTTGGTTTTTTAATTTTTTTTATAAGCATCCCCCATAATTTTGTTGGGGGGGGAAAAAATTTTCAAAATAATTGGGGTTTACAAAAAAAATTACACAAAAAAATAAGAAAAAAAAAAGAAAGAACTTCATTGAAAATGAGTTATTAAACATGCGTAAACTTCAGTACAAAATAAATACATCATTATTTCTGTTTTATTCTGATTGATTTTAAAACATAGAATTAGTGATCTTTTTTCCCTTCATATACCAGCTATTTATGTCAGAAATGTATTTTTAAATATATAAATGAATGTAATTATTTTTTGCGCTTTCAGTCAACGATTGATGAATGTCATTATGTTTTGTAATTCCTGTTTCAGCATTAAAATAAATATATTATATCTTCTTAGAGTAAAATTTTTTCCTGAATGTCCTTCCATCATGGTCCACCCTTAGTATATGTTTATATACAATTTAATATATGTCATTGACTTCGCTAGAATCAAATCGAAATTTTTCTCAGGCTTATATAATTTAAACGTGTTTATTAATATCACATGAACGTGGTTTTCCATCATATTTGATATTATTGTTCTCATGGGGCAAAAACATGGGTACATTATGTGTGATATGAACGACACTCACAAAGTAACAATTTATGAAACGTATAGATAAGCTTCAGATATAAGAATTTATTGATAGAGGTGCACGTTAGTTATTATGAATTAATACATACATTACATGATCATTTCAGGAAACGAATTAAATTATTCGCCTATAACACTTTTAAAACATACATGCATGGTACAGTTTGTACCAGCACAAACAAAATATATTCAACATTGTTGAACGTTTATTAATGTGATATTGATACGATTCTAACTTATTATTTCACATATACATACATATTGCCCATTGTAATGTATTGCAATTGTTAGTTTTTTTCCCCCCGATTAATATATATATATATATATATAATATATATATATTATATATTATGCATCACATAAACGTAATAACTTTCACAAGTGTATATCAGCACATATATTTTATTATTTCAAAATAGATTAACGTATACCACTTTATCTGCAGCATAAGATCATCAGAATGTAATTTTTTGATAAAACATTTTTATAATGTTCATCTGTGCTGGACATATGCAAATAATACAACAATGAGTTTATCAAAGTTGAATGATAAAATGCAGAAAACAATCCAATAACGGGTAGACTTATGTACTTACAATTGCAATCAACATCGACATTTTAATGAAATCTTGGTGATGAAATAATAAGAAACAAATGTTACATTGACAAAAGTCAATGTAAAATTGAAAAAAAAAAAGAGAAGGGCCAAAGTTCTTAGTGATGAAGGAAGAAAAGTGTTTAAAATTTTAAAAATTTTTGAAAAAATTTGTTGTTTTGTTGGTCTCTCGAATCCAGCTAACACTGTCAACATTATTATATTCTACAGACAAGGTTTCAAAAATACTGTTAACATCGGATTTTTTGCACTGGCCATTTCTGATATGGTTGTCCCATCACTTACAGGGGCGTCCATAGCATGAATCCATTTTTTGTGTCAGGTGTCCCTGGTATCCATTGAAGTCATGTATCTATCAGCGGCGTGGCCTCACACTTGTTTCAAGAATTAAAAGTTCATTACAGTTTATATAACAGCCGAGAGGTACATCAGTATAGCGTTCCCTCTGCAAGTCAAACATCATCACCCAAAGAAAACTACCTTATTCTGTGTCGGGTTTCTCATGGTTAACTTGATGCCTCTTATACCAGAGTATGCACATTTTTTCTTGATGGAGATTTGTTCCATCTAGAACAAGACACTTATTCCCTTTTGGGTATTCACAAGCAGTCGAGACAGTGTTGAGGGTGTGGTCTACGTTCTTCACTCAGTTTTGGATACTTTCCTTCTTTTGGTGGGTCACCTTCACATCTTTATTAGTGATCAAATTGAACAAATTAAAAGGGCGTATGCAGCAACTCTAGCCAAAATAAGTCTGAAACCCATATCTAAAGAGATCAGAAAACTGTAAAATGATAATACTAATAGCTACTTTTTAATTGCGTGCTATACACCTGGTGCGATCATTTCTTTGGCAACATTTATTGTAGGCCCCTGAGTTTAAATTAGAGGAAAGGGTTATCAACATATGTGAGGCAAGTGGTCCATCGTTTTCACTTTTCAGACCATTAACTCCAGTGTTAATATTTTTTTATACTACACAATGAGCTCCAAATACAAGCTCACTTTTCATGAAATATTTTTCAACCAAAAACAACCAAATTTATAATTAAAATATCAAAATTAGAATTTCATACTAGGTAATGTCACTATCAGAGACAAAGTGATTTTTAATAATAACAAAATAGAACGTTGTTGCAGACTACCAAAAAAGATCATTTTTACAAATTTAACAACTTGGTAAACATCACCAGAAGCTTAGAAAGGTGAAATATTTACATTATTGTAGTAGTAATACAGTTTAAAATAAACAGAGGGGTTATTTGTGTAACATACTTCAGTTGGGCTGCAGATAAACACACATGTTAAATCCTCACTTAACGTTTTCGAAAGGTATTTAATTTGCTTGTGGTTTCCAAGTTCCCTTGGTTAAACATGCTCCTTATTATGTATCTGTGATCAAATACACAAAAGTATTACGTCGTTTAGGTTTTAAATTCTATTCATGCACCGACTAAAGCCAAGTTAAATTAATCGGATTAGAGCTGTTAGATTATCAATTGTTGTATCATCATCTAACAGCGATATCCTCCCATTATCCCTCAGCACACATATTCTATATTATTTTGATGAACAGTATACACATATTTACGTTCTTATTAACGTGATATATTGCAATCAGGGACAGTATATTTTGTTAACTTGAAGATTGAAATAATCTACAGTTGAAATACTTTACAGCCGCCATCAAAGAACCGTTTACTAATACATTTAGAATCATAATGTGATAGGACATAATTGTCTTCTTCGTTCAGTCTACGACGAAAACTGAACAAAACGTACATAGGAAACAGCAGCTCGCTTTGAATTTCACTTTTTTCAAAGTTCATGTCATGACACCCAAGGCCCTATCAACCTTTTCTATTCGTCATAAACTCAACATCTTCAAAATACTTTGAGAATTCATTTTATCAGACATTAAATTCCACAGGTTCTGTCCCACCTGTTCTACGCGCCCTAAAAAACGATACTGCAACGATAACAACAGGCGTTTGGTTTTTAACACTCAAATGTTTAGAATTTGCTGAGCTTTGATGAATAAGACAGTCTAGGTGTGGTCACAACGGTGTCTGATCATTTCAACTTGTCTTTCTTAAGTCAGCTGACAAAATTCATTACTGATGATATTTCTCTCGCGATCCTGGCTAGACTGATGAACCAACGTTTTTATGAATTTACTGTTTTTAGGGACCTGTTCCTCCGTACAGCCTCGCTGAAGCTTCTGTGTTTTTGGGGCCAGGTTTTTTCTTATACCTGTTATCAGTTGACAATCTTGCAGAACGTGTTCTGCTGCTCATATCCGCTTTTTGCAGGGGCAACAGGGTAGTTGTGCCCAAATTTTTTAAATTTGGAAACATGGGGCGCGGAGCTTGTTGGGCCCGGGACGGAGGCGAAGTATGGCAACTTGTTCCACGAGACAGACCCCTGAATCCGTCGCGTTGTTAGCCTGAGGATGGTCTTTTGTCCATTTGTCTCTGTAGTGCAGCGATGGTTGTTCTGGCTTTCTCATAACTGATCTCGAGATCAGTCTGAGGTAGTCACCCGCCTTCTTTAGCTAACTTGTCGGCATTTCATTTCCCCTTATATTGCAATGTGATGGGATCTATTGAATGACGGCGTTTGAGAGAGCGCGCTAGTTTATCGAGGGTCGTTTGAGCTCATTCAGCCGTTTTGCTGCGCTTTTGAGTGCCGTGATGACAGATAGAGCATCGGTGAATATCACGACTTTGTTGGTGCCTCTTCTCTCCAGGATCATTTCGGCCGCTGTTCTTATTGCCTCTGCCTCTGCCTGGTAGTTATTTTGAGATTTTTCTGTGGCAACGCTTTTGTGACCGTCACTTTCTTGAGAGTTTAAGCACTATTCCGCCGTCCATTGCGTTCCTAGCCGATCCTCAGTAAGACTGTAACCACTATTCTCAGGGATCTGTCCCATGTATTTTTGTCGACGATTTTCTTCGAGATTTTCATGCTGCCCTTTTAAGTATGCCTGGATTGATTCCTTAGTTCCGGATATTGGTTTTCCCCGGCGGGCACTTATCGGATGCCGGGATTGCTTTGGTTTTGGGGTTTCCCGGACCGGAGGGCCCCGCGATCAAGTGCTTTCGCTTTTTTGCGAAGCTTGTTCCCCATTCTCCCCCTTTCCGAACCCTTCATTCTTTCGTACATGGGGGGAAATGAGCCCCCGGTTTTTCCCCAATAAAAGATTTTTTCTGTCCCTTCGATCTTACTTTTTCGGATCCTGTGATTTTTTCCCATCGCCTTGATAGGCGTGGACTTCAGGGAATCCTGTGAAAAATGCCTTGCATTTCGGGCTTTCGGGTTTGGGGTTGTTTGGATGCATGCCCCTGCTGCAATGCCGTACTCGGGGACTGGTCGCACTCTTCCAGGAAAGAGTGTTTTGGGGACTTGGGTTGCTTGCCCCCCTTAGCCTGCGAGTTCCCATCATCGTGAACCTGTGTCCCCCTTTTTCCCTTTAGCTTTTTTCGATTTGGGGACCCGTAATTTTTTCAGTCGTGTGTGACTCCAAGGTACTTGGGGGTCTTGCTTTCTGGACGTTCTTGCCCATTGATTTTAAAAGTTTAAATTTTTTGGCATTCTGGTTGTTCTTGGAAACACAGGGGAAAATTATTTTTAGCCCTCATTAATGTTTAAAATTCCACTTTGGTTTACCACACTTCCCGGTATTGATAGAATCCTTTTGGGGGGTCAATTTTTAAAAAATCAGTTTTATTTTTGTGCCAGGGCATGCCCGGTGTAAAGGGGGCGTGGGGTAAGGGGCCCGGTATGGGTGCTGTCCAAAAAGGACAGGCAATGGACCAAGGTGATATTATAAATTCCTTAAGGGAGAGAGGGCGTGACATGATTCCCGTAATAGGGGGGAAACCACAGCACTAACCAGACTGCAAAAACTCAAAGGGTTTAAATGTGGGGGCTCAAAAGAAAGCCATGCTGGCAGACCAAAAAAGAATTGTAAACCAACCAAAAAACCGGTGTCGTTGGGCGCCCCACGATGGACTTTCGGGGAAGATCGGAGCACTTTAAGGACTTTTTTCAACGTGCGGGGATGGTGATCCGACGACTAAACTAAATAAAAAAAACTTCCAGGTATTTTGGAGCCTGTAGTCGATTTGTTGCTATGGGGATTGGCTCTTCCCTCGCCCATTTGCCAGATCGTCGGCATACATGGCTAGTGTACTCGCTTTTTGGGGTGTCATATCCTTGACAAAAATGAGAAAAGAGGGTTGCAAAAGCAGTCTCAGCCAGGACTTTTGCTCTAATGAAACTTTCATAAATAGTGTACCCCTAAATGGAAACCCCTTTCTTTCCCCTTTTTCTTTATCCCATCACCCTTTTTTTCTTTTCCCTTTTATAGATGGGAAAGGGTTTCCCGTTTTCCCCTCTTTTTAGACCCTTCAAACGAAATTTTCCATATCTACCAAACTGCCCCGTGTCTATTTGTTTCCTTAAAAACATTTCGACCCAAAATGCTTCGAAAGCCTCCCTGTTGTTTACCTGCCCGTTTCCAAAACCTCCCCGTTGTTTACCCCCTGTTCCCGCCCCCCTGTTGTTTCCTCCATTTTAAAACGTGATTTAAAAATAATCTTCCTACGTCCCTTTTGTGGGTTTTTTGTATTTTTAT